>JAKWJA010001597.1:0-191810 GCA_027704765.1 Solanum habrochaites | reverse complement strand
CCAGTGAGAAGGAGGTCAAAGGGGAGGGACTGATAGCGGTAAAAGACCTGCAACCCAATGCATTCATATAAAAATCAAGCCTACTCACAAAACTCTTACACAAAGATCTCAGTTTAGCTATGTGAGAATGAGGATCCTCCTGATGGGGGGGGAAAACAAAATTGAGTACTGAGAATGAAACCCCCCTCTAGCCATATCTCCATAAAGACTCCTCCACTTCGTCCCCACCACCATTTATTGTCCTATGGTGTCAGGGGCATAGACAAAGTTTCTATAAGAGTCAGCAATGTTAAGTTTCCCCCATAGTAATACTGAGGTCGTGGTGTTGGAGGTTGCAACCTCAATGCATCATCATCAATCAGGAATTATCAGAAGCCGTGTTGTGTGCTTTAAGTTGTAATTGGAAGCTTGACGAAGTTTCCCCCCAGCCCCTAGATGGGCTGGTGTTATAATTGAATTTTCCCCTTCTTCCTTATTTTCTGGTTTAAAATTCAAGCTCCCCTCCACTCATGAGTTTTATTCTACTTCACCTCTTCTTTTTGTTACTGTCTCCCTCTCCTCAAATCTCTACCACCCCTTCCACTCTCACCCCAAAAAATAAAAAGTAAAATCTAGAGTGTTGACGAAATATCAATAATATATTTAAAGATAAATCTAAAAGAAACTTTTCCTTCTCTTCTTTTCCCCTTTCCCCGCAGTGGCAATAAAAAAACCAACATTTCAGAATGCTCAACTTATACTGTCCCTAAAGAGTGATAAGTATTATAAGCAAGTACATAACCCAACTAGTAGGTTTAAGTGAACCCAGAATGAAAATGGCCTAACTACTAAAAACTTCCAATGTACAATTACGTCTATTTAGCCAATCTCTTTTTCCTAAACTCATTAATTACCTGGGGTTTTTTTTTTACACCTCTTTTCGTTACCTCTTCTTTTACTCCCTTAATCGAACTCCCCTTTGTCCTCTTTCTTTTCTACACCCAGCTTCCCCTATTTTTAGTAAACTAGGGGTGTACTGTTCCCCACATAGGTTCAAACTCTATATTCATAACAATAACAATTCTTTCCCTAGTTTTTATTGCCATATCAAGATTTATCCTTTCTTTATCGTAAATCCTTGGTCTGGCAATTTAGAGAATTTCACCCCTGACCCTAAGTTTCGACTTACGTTTGTTTAAGCTAGTAACCCTTACCTTTACCTTATATTAGGCATTATAATTGTTGCATGGCTTACTTATTGCTTCGCACCAATCAACACTATCCTATTAAATAGAATCCCACTAAAACTATGTTGATAATTACTTTCTTATTAACTACCTCCTTCGTATGGCAAGTATTAACAAGGAGAGTTTTAATGTTAGCTACCGCTAAAAGACTTCTAAACGAATGAATTTTCAATACATGCATGAGCCTATTTGTGAATTGTTGTTTAGGTAGGTCTACTTTGTTAATCACCCATGGTTCCCACAACCCTAGTTGTGGATTTAGTTACCCATGTAAGAAAAAGCACAATTCATAGTTTTTTAACAAATAAATCATGAACTTACTTTAACAATTTACAGAAAAAACTTAGAAAATAAACTTGAAATTACAAGATAATTATTGAAACCATATCCAGAAATAGAAATATTGTCACAGTTTGCAATCTCCAAACAAAAAAAGAAAAATAACAACAATATATAATCCCAAAAATGACGTTTTAAACCTTATTTCAAGAAAACATTTCCTTAAATTAAAAGGAATTGAAATAAGGAAAGTTTGTCCCAAAACGCGGCTCTAATCGACGACCCCTACTGATGGACCGTCAATGAAATGACGGTCTGTCGATTTCCTCCACCAGTCAACACATAAAAGACTTTTGTCCTTTTGATGGAATCATCTTTCAACCATTCTACGGACCAACACCGTTGTCCGTCGATGCATGTACGGTCTGTCAATGCCCTCTAGCACTCAATCCTTAGAATTTCTCCAACTTCGGGTACTGGAACTATCTGTGATCACGTCAATGATTTGGAAGTACAGTCTGTCGATACCTTCCGTAGTTTCACACTTGGTGATATTTTGCCAAGTTTCTCTATCAGTCTGAACTGCAATCGACGATCACCAATTATGGACCATCGACTGAACGACGGGTCATCAATGGTCTTCGTAGGTTGCCTCTATGCATTATTTTCCAGCCGCCTTCTACGTTTTTATGAATATATTTCTTTCAAAACAAATACAAAATATGCTAAAACTACTACAAATAGGCTCTAGACACACACAAATCTTAAGCAAAAAAACATTCAAAGCACCATGAAACCATGGCACATCACATATCCAAGGGTTCACTCAAGACCATCAATAGTCATTGATTGTTGTCCATGTATAGAGTGTGGGCTCGAGAAGTGACAAACTTGTTATTAGAGCACAAAGTTCAAGATTCCTAGGGAGTCCATAAAGTCGTATCTGTAGAGTCTTAATAATCGGTTTGAAGCGCGCCAACATAATTTAGGAGGTCATCACATTTTAAGATATGGTGTGCCACAGTTAGCTGGGGAAATTGGGAAAAAGAGTCATGTGTGATGTATACTAGGGAGAAGAGCTGTCACTCGTATTCTTGATCTGATCAGTCTCGTACAGAGCAATGTGTAGGACTCTACTTTTCATAGTAGCTGGACGTAATGACTTCTCACTTCCCTAAGTCGTCCTTGTGCGTGTGGTGTGTCGTGCTGAAGGTGCACGGGGCGTGTGGGCTCTGCTGCTCTGCACCCCCACGAAGAGCTATTTTGCAGGCTCCATGGAAACGGCGCATAGCCTTTGCTGCCGGTCGAGAATGCTCGGTTTGACTGAGGAATAAGCCAGCTCGATGTTGGTGGGGTGGAAGCGCTCAGTAACAAGATTCCATATGCAACTGCAGTGGCAACTCCCTCAATGGGAATTTAGCAATTTGAGTCTGTGAGCCTATTGGATGTTGATGAGTGTGGATAACAAAGTTTGTCCCCAAGGGGACCTCTACAGACGGATGAACATTTTGAGTAGTTGGGGAATTCTCATAGAGAAATGTTCCCCCATTATGTTTTTCCTTTGTACGTAGCACTGTACTAGCTGTGATGGGAGTCCAAAATATTTTGGAAAGATGGGAGGAAGATTTGTCAATGGATGCATGTCATTGTGATGGGTTGAAGAGTCAACTAGTTGGCGAGCATACACTTGAAGATTAGGGCTAGGACTGGGTACTATGAAGGAGGCAGAGGGAGATGCACTACATTCGAGTTAGGCTAGTTTCAAATAGAATACTATAACCTTTGGGTATTTACTTCCGAGAGTGGGGATTGAGGCAAGTAACGAGAATTCTTGCTCTGGAAGCATATCCTTGATTGTGCACATGATGCTTGAAGTTTCCCTCCATTGGATCGCTATGCACTTGATATGGTTAAGGACTTGAAGAGCAAAATGATATTGTTTATTGCTGGCTTGGGTCGTGCTTCAAGCAAAGAGGGCAGAGTTGTAATGCTGATAGGAAACATGGATACATCCAGGTTGATGGTGTATGTGCAGAAAGTTGAACAAAAGAAGCTCAGGGATACAGAGGATTACATAAACAAGAAATCTAAGACTGGTAATGAGTGTGGGCAGTAGAAAGGAAGTTCAAATCTACCACACTTTCAGAAACAAAAGGGGATTCACTATCATCTTCTAGTTCACCTGCGCCTAGAAACAGAGATGAGTATAATGGCTAGAATTTGCATAACTTCAAGGCGACCAGCACAATCCCAAAGTAGTGTGGCACAAGGAGGTACTTGGGATCCTGCATGTTGAAGGTGTTCTATAAACCACACTGATATGTGTAATGATGGACAGTCGGGTTGTTTTAAGTGCGGTCAAAAGGGTTACATCATGAAAGAGTGTCCTTAGAATTAGCAGGGTGGTGGAGATTTGGATAGTAGAGCCCAATCTTTATCAAATGCTCCACCTGACAGGGTTGCACCTAGAGGATCCTTTTCTGGTGCTGGTGGAGGGGCAAACTGCCTCTATGCAATCACTAGCCGCCAAGATCCACAAAACTCACTAGATGTTGTCATGGTTATGATCGAAGTCTTTACTATTGATGTTTATGCTTTGTTATACCTGGAAACAAGTTTATGTTTTGTAACTCTTTATGTTTTGCAAATTAGGAGGGGGGGGGATGGGGAAACGGGGGGAGGGGGCAAGTCGGAGGGGGGAAGGGAGGTGATGAGAAGGAGGGTGGTAAGTAAAGAGGGAGAAATAAGTGGGCGTAAACGTGGGATCTAGGGGGTAAGTGTTCGAAAAGAACATGAACGGGGGGTTACAAAGAAAATAACGGGGAGGGGGAAGTGGGGAGGCAGAGGGTGGAGGGGGGAGCAATGGCGAGGGCAGAGGGGGTTCAGCGGTGGGGAGCAAAATGCGTGAAGGGGAGGTAGATAGATAAAGAACAAGAAAAGAGGGAGAGGGGAAGACGCGATTACTAGAGAATAGAGGTCGCCAAAGGAGGGACAAGAAAGATTCGGAAGTATATGAAAAGAAAGAAGGGAAAGCGAGGAGGATAAAGAAGAGAGTGGGTAGAGTTTGACCGCTTCTTCCTGAGAACGTTTGTGAACCTTTCTTTGTTTGTACCCTGTTGGAGAGTTTCTCTAGCGGAGAGTCTATCGTGATTGTCTATTTCTTTTTCAAATCACAAGAACTCCCGCCATGGATGACCTATGTATTTGACATGTATATTTTTATGTCCCTTCCGGTATGGACTAATTTCATGTGCATGTTCATGCTCTAGATTTTAATAACTCGAGTAATTCAAGTTTAGAATTCATGGGCCAGTCATAGAGTTGACTAGTAGTTCAACAGGGCCTAAGGGTCATTTTATTTTGTACCTTAAGGCGAGAAAGTTGGTTTCAAAGGTATGTATCTATCACTTAGTCTGGATTAATGACTGAAGTGTTCAGGTTCCTTCCCTTTGGTCAGTTTCCATAGTAAAAAAGTTTCAAGATGTTTTTCCCAATGATCTACCTAGAGTGACTCTTGAGAGAGAAATAGACTTCAGCACATATATAATTCTAGATACTCATCCTATCTCTATACCTCCATATAAAAATGCACCAACAGAGTTAAAGAGTTGAAAGAACAGCTAAATGATCAATTAAATAAAGGTTTTTTTGGACCAAGTGTCTTACCTTGGGGATCTCCAGTCTTGTTTGTAATAAAGAAAGATGGTTCCCTTAGGATGTGTATAGATTACGGCCAATTGGATAAGGTTACCATCAAGAATAAGTATCCTTTTTATGTTTAGTGGTTTGACTGCACTTTCAATACTTTTTTCTTAAGATTGGTGTGTGTTTAGAGCCTTTTTTATAGTAATTTTAATATGTTTTGTATTTGTTTTGAAGGAAAGTTAAAATGAAAATGAAGAAGGCTGTGAAGAATCAGTGTAGAAGTGACCCACAAAGACATCAACGACCCGTCATCCCATCGACGGACCATAGGTGGTGACCGTATATTGAAGGTTCAGGCATCTAGAAGCAACTTGGGGAATTCTGACTAAGTGTGGGGCTACAGAATGATCGGCTAAGTATGGAACGACGAGAAACATCAACAGAACATGAGTGAGTCAAAGGATCATGCTATTGGCATGTAGATTTGATTAGAGAATGTGCAAAGTGAAGGGTTAGAAAAGATGCTAAGCATGGACCGACGAAGACAGTGGACAGTCCGTCCTTTGACCGACAAACCGTCTCTAGGTGTCATTTATTGAAGCCACGTTTTGGACAAACATTCCTTATTTTGAGTCCTTTTAATTTAGGACTCTTTTTATTATAAATAGGGTGAAAAACCTCGTTTTTGAGGTTGCATTCTTTTACTAATTTCATACTTTTGTTCTTGGAGATTTGTTTTTGCAATTAATTCAAATTTCTGGATTCGGTTTTCAAGATAATTGTGTGATTTCAAATTGGATTTCTTGATTTTCATTGAATTTATCAATGTAAGTTCATGGTTTATTATTTATGAATTATGAATTGTTCTGTTATAAGCATGGGTAACTAAATCCACAACTAGGGTTGTGGGAACCAAGGGTGATTAAAAAAATAAACCTAGATAAATATGCATCGATAATTCTTTCGTCTAGAAATATCTTGTAATGAGTGCATGCATTAGTACTCTCCTTAATTTCTACTTACGGACCAAGGGGGTAGTTAATAGGAAAAGAATTATAAACATAGATTTAGTGGATACTATCTCATATGCCAGTTTCAGTTTGTGTGTAGTAATAACTAAGCCAAACATCGAATATGATGCATAATATGAAGTAAATGTAAGGGTTAGTAACTTAGACATACGTAGCCAGACCAAGGTACGGGGTGAAATTCTTTAAGTGCCGGACCATGGATTTAAAGATATATAACTTATCACTTTGCATGCAAAACACTAGGAAATAATTGTTATAGCTATGATTAGGGTGTTATGAACCTATGGGGAACACTTACACCCTAGTTTCTCCCACAACTCGATAAACACCAATCATTCACTCTTGCTACTTGTTTGATTTCATGACATTGCAAAACTTTTGCTTCATTAAATCTATTACGATCGAAATCTAGACCCCGTACGGGACCGACATCGTTGACTTCTCAAAGGTCGCAGACAAGCCTACATACGTCATTCTTACTTAATCTAGGTTAATTTTAGTGAAAAATATGAACTTTTTGTTTTCTTATATCATGCTAAACATTTTAAACTTAACATCATAGGCGTTCACAGATTAACCATCTAATATAGAGACAATTGAATGAAAGAAAAAGTTTTTAATTGCATTAAACATATTCTTGCAAAAACGACACCAATACAAATTCTGAAATGATAGTGGAAAGAAACACTAGTCGAACATTCTCCACTAACTAAAGCACATCTAAGCTAGATATTAATGATTGACATCCTCGAACACATGAGGGACTACCAAGTACGTATGAAAGCTCCATGTTCGGATAGCTGCAACGTAAACCTGTAAGCTCTAGCGTCCACCTGTGCCTGCACCTAAAAATAAAGAGTTGTATTGGATTAGTACACACTTGTACTAAGTATGGGTATATGAAACCACACACCAAGGACATGCATGAGTAAGAATAGCTCTTTACTAACAACATGATTTATGGAAAGTCAATTTAGTAGACTTGCCAAATTTGGATTAGGAAAGTCATGCCATGAGAGTAACATGCATTATCATATTGCAGACAACACATAACGTGTTACACATAGCACATAACATATTTCATATAGCACATAACATATTGCGTATAAAACATTACATCTTTTATATCATTCAGTCATACGCCATAAGACTTTGGGATCATGGACTTGACATCAAGAATTCAAAAAAAATAAGGGCTCAACATATGATACCTCAACTAGGGAGCCTTCTTTAGCAAACACAAAGTCTGCTTCATTCATCATACGTACTTTACTTCATTTATTCATAAGATAGTGTAGACACAAGATATACCTAAGATGTAGTTTAAGACTTTCATCGGGTTTCATATTCATTGAGTCCGAGAAACCTAGTACATTACTTAGTCTTAGGCTCACCTCTAGATTCGTATCCTAACACTTTGGTGTAATCATTCCGTTTCTTATGTGCCTCATTTAAAGGCTGGCCTTTTTCATTCATCAGAACTTTAACTTTAACTGCATAGCTCATTGTGAGCATCATGAATCCAAATTTCTCCCCCACACTTAAAAGAGTGATCAACCGCCAAAGTGACCAAACACATAATGCGTACATGGGAATTGAGCCCCAACCAGATTCCCTATATTCCACCATACCCTATATTAGAAGTATAGGTTAGAATAACTAGGAGATATCAGGCGACACATAATCGGCATGCCAGACAGTCTCAGCTCATGAGAGTTCGTGAAACCTCACCTTCCAAAATAAGGCATTAGTGCTCCTAGTTAGTCTATGGTGCGCAGTATAAAGGTTCCATTACATTTAACTCATATGTCCTGGAAGCTGGTTTCTATTAATGAGGAACATCTTACTCATAGATATTCTCATCTCCTCAGTAGTATAGGTGTGTTAATCTAAATACTTTCATTAGATTTTTTCTGGAGAATGTGTCTCTTCATTAACTTTACACTCTCCTCGGTGAGTACGTTTTGATAAAACTACTAGGTATTTGAGATTGGCTCTTATCATTTACTTAGCCTCATATGATGTTCTCACATAACTCATTATTATTTACATTTGCTCTTCATAATTACTCCCCCTTTTTATTTTGAATGTACCTTTCATCATATGCAAATGCACTTGGCCATTTATATGTGTTTCACATCACACTCTTCTACCCCTTATAGGTTTCAGCAATCCTTTCATTACATACATATTGTTCACTTACTTCTAACTATGATATACTTCTGGGTCTTACATACAAGCCAAGAGGCTTCAATCATACTTCTTTTAGTGATTCATATCTTCCGAAGATTTATGTGGTAAATACCTTATGAATCTTGTATTATGGCCAAGAATCTTCACGGTTCTGATCTATGTAGTAGCTTATTCTGAACATTTAATGGTCCAACACATGACTTATGTATCAATAGGAATTTGGGCATGGGGACCAATTTTCGAATCCTTGGCACACTTACATTTTTCATTTATTTTATTTTGGTCGACACGGCTTGGGGGCCCATGATCAAGCCCAAACTCCTTCGTTTTCTTTTACACGGCTTGGGGGCCCATGATCAAGCCCAAACTCCTTCGTTTTCTTTTAATTTATTTTCTTTAATTTTTTTATTTCTTGACCGAGGGGTTGTGGGATCAAACTTCCACATCCCCTTTTATTTTAATTTCTTTTTCCATGACTTTTTCGATTTGACCATGACGTTGTGGAATCGAACCCCCACAGCCTCACTTTATTTTTCTTTTAATTCTCCTTTTCTGCCTAGTGGTCATTGGTTTAATTCCCACGCCTTACACATATTTTCTTTTCATTTTTCCTTAAGCTTGACCGAGAATTTGTGGGTTCGAATCCCACTCCCCTCATTTCACATTTTCATACTTTATTTTCAAGCTAGGAGCATGGTTCGATTCCCCCTTACCACATAGTTTTTCACTTCTTTATTTTCACAACTTCTAACGTGGTGAGGTCACGGGTTCGACCCTCCGTGACTTCACTTGTTTTTCTTCACTTTTCATGACATTTTAAATAACTTAAATTGGCTGAAATTAATCAAAAAGGTGCTGAAAATTTGAGTTACATTTTCAGCTTCTTTACCATTCCATTGCACGTTAGTTCTTGTGGGAATTTCAAAGTGCATTTAGAACGTTTTAGGTGCATTTTCATGGATTCGTTTAGCCAGAAGATTATCACTCAAATCAGCCTCATTTAATCTCATATGAACATCACGATTTACATAAACATGTATACATGAAATACAAAGAACTAACATGCCATTTCAATTCCTAAAACCGTGACCAACAACCACGACAACACAGACAAATGCACGTAGTTACATTTTCTGAAAAAATAAACATAATTTACAATATTCCAAACATACATATCAACACATAAGCATCACAGAAACACGTTTTATCCCTAGTTTTCTACCGACAAACATAACCAACCTATGATTCAACGGGAGCTAGTGACAGAGACATGCAACGGGAAAACAACCCTTTTATTTTTATTTAGCCAATAAATAATAAATATTAATAAATTACATTAATTTATCAATTTAAATAGAAAAAAGTTTAAATCATCGCTTCCACCTAGGTTAGAACCCGGGTGGAGCAAGACTTCATTCTAAGAGCTAATTTTTCAGCCCTTTCTCCCAAAAATGCCCTTCCACCTTATTAATTAAATAATTAATTATATCTTTGGGGTAATTATGATACTAACCTTAGCCTGGAATAATACAATTTTACCCCTATACAATCCAAACTTAAGATTTCCCCTTTTTATGTCCGTTAAAGACTCATCCGAGTAAATCTTCATATTCGGGAGCCCTTCATTGTTGGGCCCAACCTTCCTAGCTCAACTAACTCCCCAAGTTAGTTGTCTTTCCTGTCGTAAGGGTTTAGAGGTCTGGTTCTATGTGCATTAATACGTGTGAACCCGATCTAATTGTAGGCAATCTTGATTCATTAAGCATTATTTTGCATCGACATTTTTAGGGTTGTTACAACCCCCCCCCCCATTAATTATAATTTTTCAGAAAGGACTTGACTAAATAAAGGTAATCATACATTAATGTTAAGTCTAAATCATTTTCTTCCAGGGATCGACCCCAACCTAATAGTTGTATTCTTTACTTGATACGACCACTTATACTTCTTTAGAAAATGTAAATTGAGCGTATCAAATGTTGGTGCCGCTGCCTGGAAAAGTGGATTTTAGATTAAATTTAAGAACAATTACTAAATTTTTTTCAATAATTTCCTAATTTTACTTTCTTTGTCTTATTTTTATTCGTCTCAGGTCTAGCTTTAGTGTATGCCAAGTACATGGAGACGAGGAGAACCAATCGCACCATTCAATCCTGAACTTAAGCGAACACTCCGTAGAATGAATGACCAACCAATCCCACAAATCTAAGTGATAGAACCAATCGTCATCTTTCTCTGCCTGTTAACGTTCACAATTAAGAGATTGTGGAGAACACTGGCGATAGTGCTTTGAGAAGGCAACCTCCCGTTCTAAAAGGGCAACATCAACATCACTGACTTTGATGAGTCTCTTGTCCTACATCCTCTACCACAGGGTCACACATTCATGCTGGTAGCTTGATGCATATGCTCACTGCAAGAGGTTTGTTTTTGGGGCTACCACCTGAGGATCCATATGCTCACATTGACAAATTGAGATTGGTGTGTGAGAGTTGTGTAGGGAGACCAGACAGGGACGTGGATGTAATCAGGTTAAGAGTGTTCCCTCTCTAACTTATGGTAGAGGATGCAATTTGATTTACTAAGTTGCCTTATGATTCAATCTACACTTGGGACCAGTTGAGGGATGTGTTCCTATCACGTTACTACCCAATGTCTAAAAAGCTCAACCACAAAGATAGAGTGAAAAACTTTATAGTATATCCTGGGGAATTGGTGAGTATCTCTTGGGATATATTCACCTCATTCGTGAGAAGTATCCTAAACTACTTCAATGATGATGAGTCGTTGAAAGATTATTTCTATCAGGGGCAAGATGATAATAATGACGCAGTACTATATACTATTACAGGTGGTTCTTATAGTAAATGCATATATATAAAGATCACGAAGAAGTTGGAGAATATCTCTTGCAATAATAAGGCTTCATGAACTAGGAAGTCGCACACTAGGAGAAACACCTTTGCTATGCGAGCTACACACAACTCGACCACAAATAAGATTCATGAAAATATGGATCAAATGAGAATTGACCTCGGGTTGGTATTGAAACATGTCACTGGGATGCAGAGGAAGTAAATGCGGTGCATTATTTGACTAAACTACCACCGCCAGCGGATGACTACTACTATGAAGAGGATTCTTATGTAGTGAGTAAGTAGACAGGGGGTTACTGACCGAACGCCCAAGGCTCCAATCAGGAGAATTGGAGCCAAGGTCAAGGAAATCAAGGCAGGACCTATGATAATTACAATTGAGAGGGCCATTATGTTTGAGAAGGAAACTACAATCGTGACAACAACTTTAACCGGGGTAACTATGGTAATAGAAACAATGGAGGTATGCTCTATTTTCCACCTCAAAATCGGGAAGTTACTCCTAGGGATGGTTGACATAGTACGGCGCGAGTTGAAGATATGTTACAAAAGATGATAAGGAAGTTTGATGCTAGTGATGAGTATAGACGTGATTTGGCTAATATTGGGCAAAATGTGGATGCACATGTAGTCTTAGTCAAGAATATTGAGTTTCAAATAGCCCAATTGTCTACTACGGTGAACTAACGCCAACCGGGTACTCTTCCTGTCAATACCATTCAAATTCCTAAAAATGATGGACATTGCATGGAAGTCACTAATCGAGGGGGTAAGCAAACTATTGATCCACCTATGTCATTTGTAGTGGATGATGAGGTGAGAAATATGATTAGGTTGTGAAGCTAGTGGTATGTTCGTAGACAAAGCGGTGAAAGAAGAAGAGATACCCCAAAAGACAATCCCCGTTCCTAGACCACCACCGCTATTCCTGCAAAGATTGGTGAAGAAGACTGAGGACGGTAAATACCGACATTTTATTACTATGTTGAAAAAACTTTCCATCAATGTCCCTTTGATAGAAGCTCTTTAACAAATGCCAGGTTATGCCAAGTTTATGAAAGATATGACCACAAAGAAGAGATTGGTATGTTTTGAGGATGATGATTGAATACAAATTTGTAGTGCTATTGATACATGGTATCTTGTGCAAAAGAAACAAGATCCGGGCTCTCTCACTATTCCATGTACCATCGAGTTGTTACACTTTGCTAAAGCACAATGTGATCTAGGTGCATGCATAAATCTCATGATTTTCTCTATTTACAAGAAGTTGGGTTTGGGTTACCTAAATCCCACAGCGATATGGTTACTGATGGCCAATCGAATGGTTAAGAGGACTATTGTAATACTCCACAATGTGTTAGTGAAGGTTGAGTCATTTATATTTTCAACCGATTTTGTGATTCTTAACTGTGAGGTGGATTTTTAGGTGCCTATTATTCTTGGGAGGCCGTTCCATGCTACCGATCGCGCCTTGGTTGATATGGAAAAAGGGCAGATGAAGTTTTGGTTAAATAATGAAGAAGCAACTTTCCATATTTTTAAGTCCATGAAGCATAGTGGTGAGATCAAAATGGTATCTGGTATATCTTATAGGGTAGAGAGTACGTCTGAGGTACAAATTGGATAGCACCTTGGTATTGAGGCAATAACAACAATGATCCTGAATTTGAGAGTGAGGGTATTGAAAAGTATGGTTCGTTGGTTGCGGCACTTGATAGAGGTGAATTTCATTCCAAACCAAAGAAATTGGACTTAGATATGAAGAATCACGAGTCTCCACCTGCGAAACCATCTTAAGGAGGCTCCAAAATAAGAGCTTAAGGCTCTACCACCTCATTAGAGGTATGTATTCTTGGGAAGAGATGGAAATTTGCCAGTAATTATTGCATCGAATTTGAATGTGGAACAAGTAGAGTGTCTGGTAGAATTGTAAAAGAGGTTCAAACGAGCCATTGGTTGGACTAATGTGGACATTATTTGGATTCCACCCGGTACTTGTTGACACAAAATCCAACTCATGCCCGATCACATGCCAAGTATTGAGCACCAAGCACGCTTGAATCCACCTATGCAAGAGCTAGTTAAGAAGGATATTAATAAGTAATTGGATGCCAGAGTCATATATCCTAACACAGATAGTAGTTGGGTATGCCCTGTTTAGTGTGTGCCAAAAAAGGGGGAATGAAAGTGGTTCCTAATGAAAAGAATGATCTTGTTCCAATGAAGTGGTGACCGTATGGAGAGTTTGTATGGATTATTGGAAGTTGCATCAATGGAGTGAGAAGGATCATTTGCCGATGCCCTTTATGGATCAGATGTTAGATAGACTCATAGGAAATTGATGGTACTAATATCTTGATGGATATTTGGGTTAAAATCAAATCTCTATTGCACCAAAGGATCAAGAGAAAACCACCTATACTTTCCCTTATGGGACATTCAAATTCGAAAGGATGCCTTTTGGGTTGTATGCTCCGACTACTTTTCAGAGATATATGATGTCGATATTCTTAGATATGGGAGAGGACACTATTGAGGTGTTTATGGATGACTTTTCATTTTTTGGTGACTCTTTTGATTGTTGTTTGAGTAACTTGGCCAAGTTTCGCAAAATATGTGAAGATTGCAACCTTGTACTAAATTGGGAAAAATATCACTTCATTGTGAAAGAGGGTATTATATTGGGCCATCACATCTCAGAGAAAGGGATAGAGGTTGATCGAGTAAAAGTTGAGGTTATATAGAGATTTCCTCCACCCATCTCTATAAAAGGTGGGAGAAGTTTTCTTGGGCATGTGTTCTTCTACAATAGGTCTATTAAGTATTTCTCAAAAATTGCACATCCTCTATTCAAGTTACTTGAGAGGGAACATAAGTTCTATTTTAATGAATCATGCTTGTAGGCATTTGGAGCGTTGAACGGAAAGATGGTGTCTGCTCCTGTTATTATTTCCCCAGATTGGAGTAAGCCGTTTGAGGTGATATGTGATGCTAGTGGGGTTTCTCTTGATGTGGTATTAAGAAAGAGAAGGGATAAAATCCTTCACCCCATCTATTATGCTAGTAAGTCCCTAAATGAAGCACAAAATAACTACACTGTGACTGAGCAAGAGCTCCTTGAGGTGGTATTTGTTTTCGAAAAATTTCTCTCCTATTTTCTTAGCACAAGAGTTATAGTGCCTACTGACCACTCCAATTTGAGGTATTTGATCGCAAAGAAGGATTAAAAACCAAGGTTGATTAGATAGGTTTTACTATTGCAAGAGTTTAATTTTGAGGTGAAAGATAGAAAAGAGACCGAACATCAAGTTGCCGATCACTTGTTCAAATTTGTGGATGAATCTATGCGAGAGCTTGGTGAAAAGGCTGAAATTGATGATATCTTCCATGATGATCATATATTTGCCAATTCTTATGACTTGATTCTATGGTTCACCAATTTTGCAAATTATCTGCTAGTGATATAGTCCTATGAGATTTGTCCTTCCATCAGAGGAAAAAGTTCATGCATGATGTGAAAAAGTTCTTTTTGGATGAGCCTTATTTATACCAGAGTTGTTCTGATTGGCTTATTCGCCGATGTGTGCCAGAAGTTTAGATGCTAAGTGTCTTGGAGGCATTCCATTCCTCGCATGTTGGTGGGCATCATAGTGGTATCCGGACTGCCCATAAGACTTAGCAGTGTGGATACTATTTGCCAACCATCCACCAAGATTCTCATGAGTTTGCCAACGAATCTGATAGGTGCCAAAGAGATGGAGTCATTTTAAAGAGGCAAGAGCTCCCTTTAAATCCCATTATAGTGATCGAGTTGTTTGATGTATATACCATTTTGATGTATATACCATTGATTTTATGGTCCCTTTTGTGAGTTCTCATGTGATTAAATATATTCTTGTAGTGGTGGATTATATGTCAAAATGGGTGGAAACCGTAGCACATGCCAACAATAAAGGGAAGAGTGTCACCGTTTTCTTGAAAAAGAACATGTTCTCTATATTTGGCACACCTACGGCCATTAGTAGTGATGGGGGATCAAACTTTTGCAACAATTTGTTAAAAGCGTTATTGGAGAAATATGGGGTTCGCCACAATGTAGCCTCTCCGTATCATCCTCAAACTAGTGGGAAAGTTGAGGTGTCCAACAGAGAAATTAAGCAGATCCAGTTGAAAACGGTGAATGCTAATAGAATGGATTGGTCAAGGAGTCTTGATGATGCTCTTTGATCTTACCGTACTTCATACAAGACACACATAGGCATGTCTCTATAAAAACTTGTATATGGGAAGGCTTGTCACTTGCCGTTTGAGTTAGAACACAAGGCCATATGGGCGATGAAGAAGCAAAAGATGGATTGGAATGAAGAAGTGGAACAAAGACTTAATGGGTTGAATAATCTTGATGAGCTTCACATAAAAGCGTATGAGAGTGCAGCCCTCTACAAAGAGAAGATGAAGAAGTACCATGACCAAAAGATTGAGAAGCGCGAATTTGTAGTTGGGGACTTGGTGCTTCTGTTAAACTCTAGGTTGTGCTTGTTTCCGGGCAAACTGAAGTCCAAATGGACCCGTCCATTCTTGATCACTAAAGTGTTCCAACATGGAGAGGTTGAGCTGGGGAACAAGGAGGGTGCAATGTTCACGATAAATAAGAAAAGATTCAAGATCTACCTAGGTCATGCGGAAAGTGCCCATGAAGTGGTTGAGGCATAACACCTTGATGAAGTTTGACTAATCAAGGATCTTGCGTCTTGCTGCAATTTTAAATCAAGTTATTTTTGGGAGGTAACCCAATGTGTATCCTCTAGCCAACAATAGGTTTTTCTTTTTTTTTTTGTAGGAATGTTGCATTCTTTTGTTTCATTTTGTTTCACTCAATTTCATATGTTGATTTTCGTTTAATTTTTTTAAGTATGTTGGATATAGAGTAGTTTATGGTCCGTGTCTAAAAAGTGTTCAAAAACACAAAAAGAATGGCTTAATGGGTTCTCAACTTTCACGGGCCGAACAACAAGAATTCTGCAGAAATTGGTCTGGTGCACAGATCTACAGACCAACAACCGGTCCTCCTTCCATCGACAGACCGTCGATGGTGTCCCTAAATCCTCGGAATGTTTTTACGTTTTGTATAAGTTAGGGCACTATTGACGTACCAATAGACGTACCATCAACTCACTTACAGACCGTCGACGAGGTAAAGTCAGTTCCTAAAAATGAGTGACCCGACCCGGCCAGACTAACTATATTAAGAAAAAACTATTTAGTTACCCTCTCACACTTTTTAAAATTTCCTCCCAACCATTTCCCTCCCCTTATTCACCTCTTTTATACATTAACTCCAACACTCACTTCACTCCATTCTCCTTCAAACTCTCACAAAATCCCAAAATCGCCAACATCCAAATGCCCCAGTTTCTACTCCAAACTTCATTGTTTCTACGGTCGGTGTTCGTAGGAGGAACGTAGGTTGGTTGTTACAAAATTACACACTCATTTGCTCCATTACAAATTACAGGTATTATATTTTCATTTGCTTAAATCTTTCACATTCATTTGCTTGTGGAAACGAATAGATTGTATGTGGGTCTTGACTTAGGGACACAGTTACATGTTATACTTGTTAAAATCAGGTTTTATTTCCCTTAGAATCATCGAAAGTGAATAGATTGGCGGTGGAATATGTATAAATTCACTATGCTTGTTGTTTTTTTCGGACATAAGTCTTGATAGTCTCTTAGAATCTATGGTCGATATTTGCAAAATCGAAACAATAGGGATGACGAATTCATCTTTTGCTTGTTATTGCTTGTTGGTTAAACTTGTGACGTGCGTGAAATTATCCATATGTGGGGTTAAAACGGGTCCTTCAAAACGAATCTCTGATCAACAGAATGAAACCCCGTCTACGGACTGTTGAATGATCGACGGACCGTCGATGACTAACCTCAGAATTTGATTAACTTTCTAACAATGGATTCCTCAAAACTCCTAAACTTTTCTAAGTGTCAGACGACGGAAGAGGACTTCGGTTTGTCGATTGATAGACGGACTATTCTGCATGTCCATTGTCTCTAACCAAAAGTTTTGTGGAAAGTATAATTCTAAAATTTGTTAGGTTTCCCCCAACGGACACTATCGACGGACCGTCGGTTCATCGACGGGCCATTGATAGTTCTCGTCTCCCACTTCTACAATTTTTCAATACCCCGAGTCTTGTGTATCAAGGTTCAATATCGATTATGTGTCCTGCGTAGGTTGATTATAATAAAACTAACAACTTCCTTTTCAGGTTTTTATGTCCCCTAAGTCGGATATTGTCTATTCTAGGGGACAGGTCCAAGTCTGTGGCACCATCCCGGTGCTTGATTGCTCGTACAATGATGAGCGTTGTCAAGAATACGTGCCCCCAGGCACCCAAACCACGACACCATCTTCTAGATCCACTCGGGGCACCCCCAAGAAGGTGGCACCCAGCGTAGTCACTTCTTCCTAGTGTGATGAGAAGCGCATACTGACCGGCACACAATCTAGGTCTACCTCGGGTTTTTAGGGAGCATCAGGCTTTGATGATGCTTCCGGTTCAGAGTCGGCCCACTCTACAGGGTCAAATGAGGCCATAGCCTCCGGTTCCGGATCACAGGGAGCCACTGTCCTAGTCGGGCCTACCCGCAATGCCTTGTCTGATGAGGCTAAGAGATCACAGTATTCTATGGCACCCTAACATGAGGATCCAGGTTGCTAATGAACCTAATCAGTGATGCGTAGATGGGCAGTACTAGATATACAGGGATGACAAGTTGCTGAATGATAAGGGTGTGATGACTCGCACATCGATAGTTGAGCAGTGGGTTTTAACCAGGAGCCTACACACAAAAGGGAATAGTGAGTCAGTGGAGTGCGGTGGGAATAAGAACGGTTGGGGTGGTAGATAGACAAAGAGGTAGGAGACTTCGACCCTGCGGTGCATGACTTGTGTACTTGCCACCGACTCGATTAGATGGAAAGGAGTGTAAGTCCTACAGTGAGGATATTATGTGAGATTTCTGTGCCTCATACGTATCCTCTCTCCGAGGTTCTTTGGACAGGAAGGCGAACCTTGCCAGACACACCCCACTCACTGATTTTCGTGTTCGAGGTTGTCGGGTGGACATTTATTCTCCTACCATCTGCTGTTTCCTATAAGGTGGAACCACATATGCTGCGAGGATTTTCCTCACCCCAGAGTTTGACTATAGGTGGGAAATGGTGAAGATTGGCCATTTTTCAGCGGAGCAAATAACGAAGAGAGTCAACTAAGAGGTGGATTGCACAGCAGCTCTCCATTGACTGTTAGAGAGCATACGGGGTGTTGGACCCATGAGGCCTTATCAAGAAGGTCAACCTCACTTTTATGGCCAAGTTCTTCTTGTTGTTAGTCCGCCACCGCCTATCCCACATAGCTGCAGATAATTTACTCACTTGGGATAGGGTGGTCTTGGTAGCAGCTCTTGTAGCTGGGTAAGAGGTTGAATCCGTGAGGTTGTTGGTCTCCATCATCCATGTGAGGGCTTTTTAATTCCTCTACTACTTACCCGTTCGCCTGTATGATTTTGTAGTTATGTAGGGATGCTGGATTTCCCATTTGTCAAAGAGATGTCCTCCGTACTCCTACCGGGACAGTGGATATAAATCTTATTAGAGATGAGGACAATGAGGCGGCGCCATGGCGAGGACCTAGAGTTGAGGTGCAGCCGCTGGGTGAGAACTTGGCGGATATGGTAGATCAAGCCCAAGGGGATGATTATGCCATTTCAGATCCTACCGATACCACCCCGGCCGAGTCTGCCCCATATACTAGTAGGGCTCCTAGTTTCTCCCGCTCTACCCCATCATAAGCAGCACTGGTCCGATTTCTAGGGTCCAGAAGCTAGAGGCCCAAATGGACACCTTGCTGCACCATATCCAGCCTCGGATGCAGAAACATGTTGTTGAGGCTGAGGAACGAATTAAAAAGAAGGTGGCCTAGATGATAGAGCTGAAGATTTGGGCAGTTCATTAGTTCCTAGATGTATTTGAGCTCCGAGTTCTAGCACGCCTAGCCCCCAACATTGATCTGACCACTCTTCAGGAGATTGTGGCGAGTGTGCAAGCTGATATGGACATCATACTGGATTAGAGGGCACTCGATCCTAAGACTGCTCTAGTTAAGATAGTAGAGGACACAGTGCTTGCTACACCATTCACCACTCCCCCTGTACCACCGCTTGATCCTTGTGAGCATTCCAAGAGGCACCATTATAGTTGTACCAGTGAGGGTGAGGATGGTCGTGATTGATAGAAGGATCGGACAGATTTGGAGGCTGTGAGGAGAGCTTTGTTTCTTAATAAGGACGCCCTTCAGATGAGGACTAGAGAGTTGGTTGTTGGGGCATCAATCTCCAGAGTAGAGGTTGTTGACAGGAGCATCAATAAGGGTGCAAATACTTCTGTGGACACTACTGAGGGTTTCCCTACTGAGGGTGTGGGTTCTTGGAAACCGAACCTGCCTGCTTGTTGATATTCGACGCTATGTGAGTCACGTTTGCTTCACCTACCACCCTATCTTTATTTTCTCATGCATTGGGGACAATCGCATGATTTCTTGGGGTGGGATAAATGGAAAATGAGTTCTAGGGTGAAGTCTGAGTAGCCCAACTCACGATCCTCTCTTGGTGGTTTTCTTGCCTGTGTTCTTTTTCCCCTAGAGACTGATTAGCTAACTGTTGAACAGGCATGTGTCCTAACTTGTACAAAATATGAAAACAAACAAAATGAAGCATGATGGCTAAACTTGAATGATATCCCATGTTAAGAAAGTGCCAGCATGAATAGGTTGAATGAATGTTAAATGTTGACTCTAATCATGACATAGATATGCACCCACTGCATGATCCTCACATTAATACTCAATCTAGGTGACCGATAAGATGATGATGTAATGAGGTGTGAAGAGATTGTGAGGAGATTTTATTGTTCCCCTATTGGTACCTAGCTAGAACTTGCCCGGTTAGTCATGCAAAAGGAATATGTGTTCGACAAGTAGGAAAGGATCATAGGCCCTTATTCAAATTAGCTAATATTTGGCCTAATGTGAAGTGAGCCGAATGAAATCGTTATCCCTTTTTTATCCAAATAGTTTGAGCATATAATAGAACTTTGTTTTCTTCACCAACTCAACTTCCCTCGGTGTGATGTGTTGGACCTGGTCCCTCCTTGGACAGTGCACCTCAACTTAATTTTTTATTCACCTCCATGGATCCCGTGGAAACCCAATTTCTTATGTGCTTTTATTCCACAACCTTTTTCTTTTTTTTTATTTTCTTTTCTTCATTTCCCTTTCTTCGTCTTCTATATGTAGGGTTCTATTATTCCGCACCACTATAGGTTAAGAAAGACTTTTCTTATACTTCCATACCTCTCCTTCTCCTTTTCACCACACCACCAATTTAGGCTTTAGGATAACTTTAAACCATAAAGTATAGGGGGTGAATCATGTAAGGTTTACGGTTCATAACGTTTCTTCAAAAGATAGGTAAGCCTCAAACATGTTCGAAAGATTTTCGCACACTCGCGGGTAAGACATAAAAGAGGTATATATCAAAGTTGTCTCACTCTCTTTGAAATTGTCTAAGATCATCTCAAAAGGACACCTTTCTAAATCAATCACACTAACTGGGCCAATTATAGGTTTATTCATGCAAGGTACAAAGTAAGCTCATCACACAAGGCATAGATACTTAAGTAAAATAAGACTACACACTTTCTCTACTGTGAAATGATCATTACAAAAAAATCAATTCAATAAATGTTTAATCACAACGAGATGCAAAGACTTAACATATTGCATATCAAACTTCATTTGTCCTTGTTGTAGTCGTACAATCACTTTTGTCTGATTGGCAGCACTAATATGCGCAAATTATACCTCCCTAAAGAAGTATAAGAGATCGTTATCAATTAAAGAACCCAACTTGTACGTTAAGGTCGATCCCACAGGAAATATGGTCTACAATTAAGTTCAATTTACATTATCTTTGTTTAGCCAAGGTATTTGTAAAAGAAGTGACTAAAAGGGGGATTTGTGTAACAAATTTATGAAATTGTATGTGTAATCTATTAGCAAAGATTAAACTCAGAAGTTATATAGATGAGAAAGAAATTGTGGTGCATTTGTCCCTCATAAGCTCATTACTTTGTAATCCTTGTAATAAAAAATTGTTTCCTAGTGTATTACATGCAAAGCGATAATTATTTATCTATAAATTCTTGGTACAACATGAGAAGTTAACTCCGTATCTTGGCCCATCTAGGTGTGTATAATTTACTTATCTTTACCTCATATTACTAGTCTTTACCATTACCCAAATATCCAACTTGAATTGCAAACCACAATAGTCAAAACAAAACATGAAAAATCAATAAGTTTCTTAAATTGCAAAAAATTAACTCCCTAATCAAAATTAGAACTGAAGTAGGAATATCTAGCCCCAAAATGAGGTAACATACCCTATAGAAAACAAGTCCTAAATTATAAGGGAAACAAAAATAAGGAAAATTTATTCAGGCACGAATCCTCATTCCACGATACTAACTCACGGACCGTCTATGGTTCTACGGTCTGTAAGTCCTTTCCGTCAGCCAAGACATAGAAGATATTTTCAGCTTCCAAAATAAGCTTCTGTGAAGCAACCAAGGAAACACCAGTACAAACCGTAGATCAATCTACACATACGGTACTAACACTTGCTGGTTTAACGGAAATTAATAGTCTCTTGTCTAAAAAGCACACATAAAAAAAACCATGAGTAGATTATGTGTTGGATTACTCCCACTTCAACCAAAAACTCACAATCGATTCACCCCACCCTAAACATACAAGGTGAAATTGTCCCCAATGCATAATAAAATAAATACAATATAATGATTGGACGGAAAGGGTCTAAATACCCCCCCCAAACCAAAAAAAAAAAAAAAAAAACCCCCCCCATCAAGTTATTGAAAAGGTACCAAATACCCGCCATCCACCTATTGGCTTCCACAATACCTTTCCCCCCACCTATTGGGTCCACTAACCCGTGTCATCACCTTTTGGTTCAAAAATTGACCACTTTATTTTTAAGATTTTATTTTAAACTATTAAATATTTTTAAATAGTGGGGCTCATCGTTTTTTTATATTTAACTTATTAGTGTAATTATAAATTAATCCACTACCCATCCATTACTAATTAAAAAACCCTCCAAATTAATTTTACATCACTCCCGTTATTAATGCAACAATAGAACAGTTACTGGCAATTGAGTGTACAAAAATTTGAGACGAAAATCTATGTAGAGTAAATTATTATAACATTCCAAGTGTCTAACTAAAAAATTACCATAAACTTAAAAGTCTACTATGTTCATCCGTAATATGCTTATGTCTCATAATTGTGATGTTACTCATAGTAACTTTTTTTTCAAAATAATATACTTAACCGTTTTAAAACATCAATAATATTTATAAAATTAATATTTTCAAAAAGTGCATGAATTTTATTCAAGGATATATGACTTCTTTAAACCTTTAATCATAATTCTAATTCAATCTGAAAGAGAATCAAAAATCGGAAAAGTGTCCTCCTAATAAGCGGCTCAACATAATTTAATTGGGGCTTTCCGATAACGGCACATTCGAATAATTTTGGATTCTTTTCATTATCTATAATTTTATTAATAATCGTGTTTTAGTAGTGGTTTATGATGATTTGATATTAGAGTTTGATTTATTAATTGAGTAGGGT
This sequence comes from Solanum habrochaites, assembly GCA_027704765.1. Lineage (NCBI taxonomy): Eukaryota > Viridiplantae > Streptophyta > Magnoliopsida > Solanales > Solanaceae > Solanum > Solanum habrochaites. Next base: position 168,757 of record JAKWJA010001597.1, on the reverse strand, counting down.
TAGTTTAGTAATGAGTGGGTCGTGGGGTTGGTTATAACTAATACAAATATATTAAATGATAACCCACGAGTTGAACATCAATTATTTATACAAAATATTTCAAAATTGTTTTAAAATTTAAAATCGCTAAAATAGGTGTCATTTTGAACTCAAAGGTGGATGAACAAGGGTATTTTTGGAGCAATGGTGGATCAAACGGCATTTTGGAGCCAATAGGTGGATGAATGGTAATTTTGTACCATTTTCAATACTTCAAGGGTATTTTAGACCCTTTTCCGTAGATTGGGTGAAGCAAACATGTGGCGCAAAGCACTAAAGACCTATCAACAAGTGGGAAGGTCCGATTTCTTGGATCCCATTGGATAAGCATTTGGGTGTACTTTTGTAGCACTGAAATCTACAGGCATAGAACCATCAGTTTTGTTATATTCACTCTAACTGCACCATCATTGTTGCTCATATCACTCCTTATAGACAAAATACTTGATGCCCCAGCACCAGCCTTCACCATCCTTCTATTGTGTATCTGCTCATCTACTATTTAGGATCTTGTAGCCATATCCACCTGCTTACACTTCCTTTTCCTATTTTGAGCATCATAACCAGCCTCGGAATGGTGAATAGAATGGTGCCCATTGTCACGAGAATGAGTGTGATCGGGCTGTTACGTTGCATCCACTTTGAATAAAGCATCAAGAATAGTATCCTTAAATAATGTTGCCAGTACTTGTTGTGTCTAAACAACATATCTACAAAGTATGTCATCCATTTCATTCTAGAGACTAGCTAACTCCTTCAGGATGAAGGAATGATCATTGGTAAGAACTGGTCATGTAAGGACTCTTAGCTCAAACATATCTAGGCACCTACGGACTACTTAGATATGCTGCTCAGTCTTCCTTTCCACCCTTTTTCAATTCACTCCTTAGACTCTTCTATTGACTTTCAGATGCAATGATGGATATGGTGTAGCAATGTGGCCATCTAACCCTCTAATTTCTATACTCTAGAAAATGGGATCACTGCAGATCTTGATGGTGGCGATGACTTTGACGAGCTAGAGGCCCTACTAGCGTCCTGAGAAAAGGAGGCATGTGATTATCACCCTTTTCCACTCCACCGTATGTGAAAAATCTGTTCCAAGGGGGGTACCTCAACCGGGGGCTCTCTATGAGGTTCTACAACATTGCTTTATCACGTATGAGGTCATTATCCAATGTCTTACTTCCGTGGATCATCCTATCATATTTCCAGATAGGCACTCTAGAGTCCCTGGACAATTGAAACATTGGAAGGCGTAGGAAAAAGAGGTCTTGAAAGCCATTTCATGAATTTGTGTCACCATCATGCGATCAAAGTCAATCTTCTGTCCAGCTTCTAATGCTGCATCCATGACAAAATTTAATGTGTCCTTATCATGAACATATAATTTCTTTTAGACAAGACTAGTGTTAAAGTATGTCTATACTCTTTTCAAATGATTAAAAAATTTCCTCGTCGACTTCCTTTCCGTGTAGGTCGAGCTTCCTTTTCATCCCTCTCACTTCATTCTAGCTGAATTAGATCTACCCTCGAGGTAGACTTCATTTTGTAATAGGATCCCGCATAGGGAAAGATCTCAATAGGACTAGGGCTGGGGGAAATCTCTACTATAGATTAGAAGAAAGAAATAGGCGTGGGGTATTCTCTGTTGAGATGAAAAGGTTTTTCTCTTAGAGTGGCATTTTCATTTCCTAGAAAAGTGTTCCTTCTCTTGAGGGATTTCCATAACCACTTCTAGACACGTTATTCCATCAACGGAGATCCCAGTCAGCACCGGTAAATATATCTTGATTCCTTATGGCCGGGCCGGCTTGGAAGCAAGCGACCTCTTGACTATCTCACCCCCTTCCTTCAGCTGGGCGAGCCTTTGCCTTTTGGATCATCGTCTGTCCAATATGTTACACTCCATTTTTTAGTTTCCATTGGGTTCACCTTGTTCACAGGTTGACCCCATGCAACATCCACCCAACTTCTTTGGGCAATAAACCCCTCTGGTCGAAGACTTGTGGCAGGTGGTCATGCGGAGATTTTGGAAAAGGGTAGCCTTGTGTGTAATCACAACAATGGGCTTCCTCAAGTTATAATGATCTCGCACAACCAACATCTCTTCTACTATTTATTTTGATATGTTAATATAAAACACATGAGGTTTTCTCTCGTGTTAGACATTGCTTAGGACCAATGGGTCACATGACAGGTGCACGATCTACTTTGCACGTATGTTGAAACTTTCTATTTAATCGAGCCACGAGGTTGTGGTCCTATTTTGGGTGTGGGTTCAATTGAATGAATATGTCAAGTCAAGGAAAATGTATATAGTAGCAAGTATGGTGCATCATCTATTTATCATGCTTGCGAACACGCTTTTTACCTACTATATTACACCTTTGACCAGGCATTCTACCTTTGTTTAATCGGAACTAACACCACTGCATTCACAAATTCTATTTCTTCTCTTTTCGTGACTTTCAACAAAGAGAAAGAACCCATACTCTTAAATTGGAAAAGGTGATAAAGACCCAAGAAATGGTGAAGTACGCGAATCGACTCCCTCTTTGAGTCGAGACCTTCTATGATGCTCCCTACAAGTCGTGGGTAGGGGGGGAAGGAGGAGAGAGCCCAATTTTAGACCCACTTTTGTGAATGATAAATAAGCACTTTGGTTGAAGATTTTATTCATCCAGAATAACGGGGAGAAGAATATAGAAGAAAGGTGAGAAGAACCGGAAGGGGAAGGGTAATAGGAAGGCAGTTGAAAGAACCATGCCTTTTTTTCTTACAAAAGCCTTCAGCTAATCCCTAGTGTGAGCCACCAGGCACAATAGAGCAGAATATCCTGAGGATTATGAAAGAGGACTTCGAGTCTTGAGATGGTTTGCGTGAATGATTTCGTGCTACCCTTATTATAGGGGAGAGAAGTTTTTTGTACAGACTGAGATCTCACTCACTTGATACAAGCTATCCTTTTCTCTCAATGACTAGCTATACGAAAACTCATATTAAGCATTGCCCCGCATCAACTGCTACAACAAGGATGGATAATAGCAAAGATGAATCCATATCACTCTACAAAAATCATTTACTTGGGCATGCCATATAAAAATATAGAAAGACCGCTCACTCGAACAAAAGTATACATCAAAAAAATGATATAGTAGTAAATAAGGATTGGTACAAAAAAGAGGTCGGCCCCCTTATTCTCATAATATTAAAGAAGCGCGAATACCTAGTTGTGGTGCGGTGACCCACTCTACACACTCACCATCAACAACAATGTATTTAGCCAGCCATAGTTTAACAGTGTCCCAACGCTTAGCATTCCTCTAAAAAATACCACTGTGAACTATGTCCCACCTATAGCAAAACTCAGCGATATTTAGTGCATATGTGCTACCAGTGTTAGGGTCGTAGAGAAACCAATTGATGATGGCATGTGAAATTTCCACCATACAACATCTAACCATAGTTTCAATGAGAGGGTATTTTCCTGTAGGCTCGAAAAGTTGTAACATAGGAATCATAAAACTCCCACACAATCTCCTAATTATATATACCAGGTTCTTGAGACATCCAGTCGCACATATGGTGTTTGAACGATCGTTGTACCTCTGGCATTTGATTTAATATCCCAGTGAGGACTTGGTGCTCCTCATTCATTAATCGAGACATATTGTCCTTCTCATTAAGCATTTTGACATCATGATATATCTGCCACTGCCCCTCAACACACTATTTATGTAACGACCGGAGAATACCCCTAGACGTTACCGGCGTTGTCTACCTCCAAAGAGTCTTATACAAGCCCTTAGCATAATCGTCACTGCATAATGAACTTGACATAATGCAGAATTTAAAACTCTTTCAATAAAAGTTCAAACTTCCTTTTTCATAAGGCAAATAGTAAGAATCTAACATCATTTTCACATATACAACTTCTATTTATATGACTTCAACAAAAGTCTTCAAACAGGGTCCCTAGCCCTTCAGACACAATAGTCTTTAGATCAAATGTTCATATGAAAAAATTACTAATTCTATTACATCAATGGAGAAATGATAGAGTTGCATCAAATGCATTGGTCCTCGGATTCTTGAGGACCTACCTCAAGTCCCCGAGATAAGAAGTCCAAGCTTTCTTCAAAGATGTAGGGGTCCCGACCGGGGAACACCCCCTAGCAGTAACATGTTGTACTTTATCTCTTGGAGGTCTTGTACAATACCATAGCTATCATTCATAGAATTGTCATATGTAATTCAGCGGAAAATATAAAACTTCATATCACATCATATGCTATAACGTTAGTTCCAATATATAAATAAAATATCATAATACATAGTTAAAAGTCTAGTATATTTTTGTCATCCTAGAGTCAACATCATTAGAGTATAATAAGGACACCTCTCTTTCAACATAAATCATAATTAATCTATTACAAGACTTTACTTAAAACTGTAACATAGGAAATCCTTGAACTTAACGATTCCTTTCCTTGACCTTGGGAAACAAATATCAAGATCTTCACCATAGAGACATTCTTTATTCATCAATAACCTTATTATTATGTACAAATGTAGAGAAGAATGGTGTTAGTGCAAGAATGCACTAAGTATGGAACCATGCAATAACATCCATTTAAAAGGGAAATTTTACTTGAATCCATGCATAATACTTTTTTGTGAAACACCTCATAAAACATTGATACAAAGCATTATACAATTCACATACTTCACATAGGCATATTAAATGGTCATACATCATATCAAGTCATACATTGAATTTAAAGCATATTTAGGATCAACTTAAAGTAACTATATTTAATTTACAGTAAGCTTCACTATTACAGTAAGCCACACTTTCCTTATTTCCTTGACTTCCAAGTAACCCTCTAGTGATACTTAGTGCAATGCATCACCTTTAGGCCAAAAAGAACTTATACATTAACCTTACTAATACAATATATATATTAATAGAAGTGTAACATATCATAAGACACATTTTTAGTCAAGGCTTACAACATCATTAAAGTGCAGCATAACCTACTTGGACATATGTTAACTTCACTTTGCATAGGAAATCATAAGACCTTTCTAACAATCCCAATCTAAGTATACTAGTGCAATGCACATGTGAAGCTCCATAACCTCACACATACTTAATAAACCTATCATGAGAACACAAGCCTTAACCATTCACTTCATACATCAACAAGACAAGTATATACAAGTTCATCATGACAAGCAAGACCTTCATCATATAGTCAATAATACCAACATTATGCACATAAGGAGAGACCACATCACATCGACCCATTTGGACTCATACCAAGGCATATTATTACAACAAATAGAGGACACTACAATCTCGTGTATAAGAAACATAAATATAGTCATAAACTTAAGAAAAACTTCATAGAACTATCTACAATATTTACTTGTGCAATGTATAGGTGAAGTCCCATACCCCACCTACATTAAGCAACTTCACTTAGGTTAACCTTGTTAGGTTCCTTACTTTACTTCCATTGTCCATTTTTCATTAGGGAAACTATTGCCTTAACCGACACTAAGACAATAGGTGGTACATGGAATTTGGTCCTGTAGAGACTTACACCAATGGAAGTTGCTTTACCTAGCCAAGGTAGAATATTAACACATGCTATCATATTAAGTGATATTTTCTTGCTAGATAAAATGGGGCAAACACAATTTATGGAACTTGGATCTATATGTGGAAACCCTCTTTATGCCAAATGGGGCATTGTAGTTATCCATTTATGGAAACACTTATGCCTATTGTGGCATTTTAATTATGCAGCTCATGAGGACTATGCTGAACAAGCTTCCCAGATTGGGAAGGGCGACCCCTCATCTAAGTTCACTCGGTGCTAAGCTAAGTTCCTTTTATTTAAAAGCCTTTATTAACATTACTTTATAAAATTAGGCTTAGGAGAGTTAACCCCTCATATGCTTAGCTCATCGGTCATAGATGAGATTTCATCAACCTAAATCATAATCATGTGAGAAGTCCTTTCACATGGATAAGCCACTAAAAGATCACTCTACTAACAAGTAACTACATCACCAATTCACTAAAAAGTAGAGATACGTAGATCACACAAAAATTTCCCTTAACATGATCATCATTCATAATTAATCCACAATATACATATAGGGTGGTATCTAAAGAGATAAAAACCTAAACTATATCATGCTTCATCTACCCTAGAATTGAGATCACATCATTTACATTACATAATCAATCTATAGGCTAGAAGAACCTAGATAAATCCTTACCAATCCAATTTTATCTATTCACATTGTATCAATTGAACCTAATGTATCATCACATTACATTGTAGGCAGTAGCTAAGACAATTCATTATAATTGAATCTCATAACAATCATTCTAGCATCAAGACCACAAGATACTACATTATAGGCTAATCTTATTCAAACATTAAAACCTTGATCCACATGGATCACTCATCAACGATTCTCAATAAATACACATACTAGGCATTAGATATAAGCATTTTAACATAATTGAATCACAATTCAATTTATATAAGATCAAGATCACAAAGCCCATACATAGGCTAAATTGAGTTTGGGAGAGATCATGGGTTTTGAAATCAATTTGAGAAATAACATTTAAATAGTAGTTAAACATCAATTCATTAACATTATGATTTGAAATAAATTTGAGAAATAACCCATGGCTAGATTGAAGAAGAAGAAGTTTGATCATTAGTTATCTTTGAAAACATTAACAGGAACTCTCTATGTGAAAGGTTATCTAGAGATGAAGGATCAGCATACCTCAATGTAGGATAGAACCACTGAAACTTGATGAAATAAGCTTGATAATCAATCACCATGGTTGTTCTTGAGCTTCATCTCCAATGGAGGTCTCTAAAGAGGATATTTGGGAGATAAAAGTCTAATTTTAAATCATGGCTACGGAATGTGGTTAGGACGTGGGGTTAATTTCCCATTCACCTCGTAACTGAAATAATGTGCATGGCAGTTGACAAAACCTTCATCGACGGCCACCAAATGATGCCTCTGAAGACCATCGACGGGTTGTTGGTGGCCACCGTTGTTTGGGTCTAAGTCTATCATTTGGATGAGACTTCTCCAAAATTAGTGCCAATTGACGCCTCACCATTGACGGGGCATAGGTGAAACTACAGGCTCTCGATTGAGGGTCGTAGGTAGACACTGCCAAGGTAGTGTCTCGTCACACTTTCGGTCGTCATTGAAGGCCTTTTATGGGGCCTTTGGGAAGCTTACCCGGATGTTTCCAACGTTAATATACACCTTAACATGTCAAGGATATTCTATACCAGTTTTACCCAAAACAAAAACTCCCAACACATACAAACATGCTAGGCACACTCAAGTCACACATGCACGTCTCAAGGGCTAACTTTTGAACGCCTTGGATGTTCTTGGACGTTTGACTTCCAATTGACTTCAAATCAATTTTATATGTTTCAAAACACTTAATTAACATGTTGAAAATCTTTTAGTAACGTGTGAGGATCTAGAAACCCTAACTCATTTTGGGGGTCTTACAGTAGGAACAACCAATTAGCCGGAGCCTATACTCATAATAGAAAATGGAGAAAGGGGTTAGCACAAATAATGCACTAAGTATGGAGAGATGCATAAAAAACTTTAAAAAATGAGAAAGGGACATTTACATGTAAAGTACGCATCTATGAGACTTTTGAAAGACATCTATATCATCAAGACAACACATAAGCAAAATCCCAAAAATGTTTAAACTAAAATGGAGACATGACCTTAGAACTTACTAGGGTCCACTTATGCAATGTAGAGTTAGCATCCCGAGCTACCAACCCTATCATGAATTCCCATAGCAATCAATTTGTCCACACATTATTTTTGCATTCATAGTTCCAATAAGCATAAGTGAATTACATGTATTATGAGCAACATTGGTATATAAGGATATATTCACTTCAAAAAGTGTGATGATCAAGTAAAGTCTCATACCCCTACTTGTACTTAATGAACTTATTAGGATATCATACACTAGTTCATACTTCATTTATTACTTTATTATTAAGGAAATATCAACCATAACTTACATAGATTATGAGAGCTTACATGGAATCCGGTTTCGTAAAGCCCCACACCGAAAAAGGGTGTTCTACTTGCAGAGGTAGAACCTACATACTAGCAACTATGTGGATCCACTTGTTAATTCCTATTGAGGCACATGTTTAAGGGATAGGGATATTTCTTATAGGGACTCTACCTATTTTATTAGCGAGGGAGTCCCCATCTCATGAATATCGTTAGGATTACCCAACCTCTCTCATTAATGGGAGGGTCTTTTCCTCATTGGCCATATCCTATCGGTTCTTAGTATACTTTCTCGACTTACTACCATTTGTTCCTTTAATTGTATCTATTATGAATAGGGAGCACCCCCAATATCTAACCAGTGTCGTCATCCTCGGAGTGGTCTAAGAATAGCCTCTTATTATTCATCATTACATTTCATAAGTCAAAAAGTGGGGAAAATTAAAACTTTCATATACATAGATATATATATATATATATATATATAGCTCTATATTATATATTCCTATAGATCTATATACTAATATATAATATATATATTAATATAATATATATATATATATTACGTACATACATATATATTTAGTGAGGTTTACATAGACCTATCGGCATACTACATTGTTGGAGTTTACTTAGACTCCTCACATATTAAACATACATAAACTTCTCATATAGAAAACATAAGATACATAGGAATTATTCTAATACTTAATCTCATATTAACCATCTAAAGGAGTACTATTTTTGACATAGTCAATACAAATTCAATATTCCATTATAGGCTTACATCCATGTTTCAAATGATAAACGAATGAAAAATGCCTTTAAGACAATATAACTTTGAAGCTAGAGTGTAGAAAAGGTAAAATCCCTGAACATGAGTACCTACCAAAAGTTGGAGGAAATAACCCAAGTCTTTCTCAATTGGCCTCCTAGGAACTCAATGTTCGAAAACTACAATAGTTGGGGAAATTTAAGAAATATGGGTTAGTACAAAACACATGTACTAAGTATGGTTTCTATGCATAGAATCATCAATACATGTGAAAAGGCACGATTTAGTCAAAATTATGATTTATGTTCAATAACTCAATATGCACACATATGGAACATTATAAGTAAACACAACATAGGAAACTCAATGCAATACTTGTGCAATGCTAAGAAAAGAACCCCATAACCCTATCCAAAGCTAAGCATCACATTATGTAACTTATTACATGCATACAAAAAAATCTCATACTTTATCATAACATGCTTGATTCATAATTTCACATATAATTTGACTTAGTAAGATGAAATCAACTTACTCATGCAAGAACACTACTAAAACCATCTTTAGAATCCCACATGTGTAATGAGTAAGATAAGTCTCATACCCTCCCTCACCCTATGTAGTAACCTTTAAGACAAGACCTAATAATAGTTCACATACTTGACTTATTCGTTTACCATATTACATAAGGGAAGATAGTGAAATAACCGACATGAGATCATCTGAGCTACATGGGATCCAGTGTTATCCTTCCATACTAAAAAGAGAGGGTTAACACTTGACTAATGTGTAAGCAATCTTACATAGTTATCTAGGTGGATCCACTAAGATATAGTCCTATGTGGTCACATAGTTAGGAGTAAAGTAGATTTTTACTAGAAACCTTGACTTACTATCGTGGATGTTTCCATCTAATGAAACACACATATCTTGGGAATCGGAACTTACAAAATGTGAAGAAACTCATGTGGGAAGATGTACTTACTAAATGTGAGACCTCCATCTCATTTACATGCCCTTTTGTTACTAAGCATTTATTCCCTTAGTAGTTATCATACTCTTCATACAACATCACATTACTCTCTTCTAGACAACTATGTGAAACAATTCATCATAGTAGCTCATAGGTATTCATAAGTTAGAACAACCCTTTCACATTAGAAAGACCACATATACATGACTAAACCTTTCACTTAACACTTTATCACAATCATGAAAAGTTATTTTCAACCCTATAATAATTATATCTTATTATGGTTGTATACTTCATAGACAATTCAATATATTCTAGGGTTAGGGATGAGGAATACTTTTTATCAACATAAATCCACACATTAGACATAGAAACATTACAATCTAAGTAAATCATACTTCATAAAGAATTCTAGAAGAATCAACCTTCAGAACTTATTGCCCTATCATTGCCTTCACACATTAATTACCAAGAATTACATAGCCAGTGCATAAACAAGGAAAAATCAAGAAGAAATACATGACAATTACTATTCTACAAATACATATAGTTATCATCTTTCACAACTTCTATGGAATTACAAGACATATTGAGTGTAGGAAAGGACAAGGGTTCAAAGGGCAGTATTGATTGATTAACAATAAATGACCATTAGTTCATAGTTAAACAATGAAAACACACTATAATTCATCACAATTGATTTGCAATTTCATTTTGAAAAGAGAACCCATGTCTATATTGAATTCCTTATTTTTGGGAAGTTGAAAATCATCTTTGGAAGGACATCTTTGGAAAAATAATTCCAAGAGTAAAAGAAAGGATACTTTAGTGATGATACTGTCAAGAATTTGAGATTAAAACCTTGGGTTAATTCTTCCTTTAATTGAAGCTCTAGTGTTTTTCTGTGGAGGTAGAAGTTTGGGGACTAGAGAGATGTTTGAGAGATGTGAGTTTTGGAATTAGTTAAGTGTTAGGTTAGTTAGATACGTTTGTAGTCCATAATTAATCAACTAAAACATACCTAATCACTTAATTAATTAATTAATTAATCCCCTAACCAACCCTAACCAAAACGTCTTTGGATAGTGAAGTGAGGTCTAAATCATTGAGACCCCGTAGATGCCTCGTAACTCCATCGATGGCCCATGCTGGCAAGCTGTCGTTGGTGACAGAGACTTCGTTTTTCAAGATTTCTGAGATTTTGGATAAGTTTAAACCAACGACCCCAAACGATGGAGCTTCGTTGAGTCAATCGCTTGTTGTTGGTGCTCGTGGTTGCACACTATCAAATAGGGAAGTTTTGGTATCAATGGATGGGTCCTTCTCAAGGACCCCTAGGGTGGTCCTTAGGGAGTCGTACACAGAATTTTTGATTCTAAACTCACTCTAACACGTATTTAGTACTCTTCACCAAATTTCACTAATATCCTACTCTTAAAACCCCATGAGACATGCCAAGGCACACTAACACACCTTTCTCAATTTACCAGACGTCATGGAGGTTCTTTGACAATTTGACTATAACACTTAAAAACTAGTTTAAATTCCTTATTTTAGGCTTATAAAAAGTGTTTTGAGTCTTCGATCATCATGGTAGGCTCTAGGCCAAGTCATGAACTTATGGAATGTTACATTATCCCCTCCTTGAAAACATTAGTCCACGAATGACAATAAAATCTTTAGTAAGGAGAAAATCACTCAAGAATATCATACCAAATAACAACAATAGATTACAACATGATTTACTACTCACATTCACATATCAATATGGAATTTCACATAGTTACTCAAAACTCAACTTACCACATATAAGAGCTCAGCTTCATAACATTTAATATCTCTAAAACAACTTCGTTTAAACTAGAGAATAACACGTAAGCCATGAGGTTTTAATGTCCTAAAATTGTTAATAATAGTGTTAGAAGTCAATTTGAGTAGTTTGGAGGAAAAACGACCAAGAATGTCCAAGACGTTCCGAAATTAGTCGAAATTGACTAATGTGTCGTACTATTTTGTAGTTGAGTTTTGGGGAATGGTGTTGACCATGTTTAGGAATACTATTCAATTCAAATTAAGTAACGTATTTTAAAAATTTTAGAATTTTTTTAGTCGACTTGCTTGAAAATTATATATGTTAGTATGTTTTTAAAACTATCGTAAATAATTATTAAAATATTTTTTGTAAAATTAAAAATAATGAATTCCATTTAAAAATGATTTTTTTTTCCAATTATATAAAAAAATAATTTTAATAATATGTATGTAGTAATTTTTAATTAAATAGTAATTCCTACACTTTCTTTAAATTTTTAAATTCTAGCCTATTCTAACATAAATTCTTTCAATTCTATCTACTTGAATTAGAGTTTATCTCAAGCATCGCACTCTTTCATTTCAATTCTAGCCAAATTTATTGCAATTGTAGCCATTCATATTCAATCCAATCTTGATTTCAATACTCCATCTTGTAATCGCATCCATATTATTTTATTAATCGAATCCTAACCCTCAATCTCTATCTAATCTAACGGTTGAGATCATCTTTTTTTAACTCTCTTTTAACACCAAAAATCCAAAAACCTAAAACTCTTTGTCTCCCTCCCTCTCCCTTCTCTCTCTCTCTCCAGCGCCGACGTCTCTTCTCCCTCTTCTGCCATCTCTCTTATCCGACCAGCAACCGACGAGGATCACCGGTGACTGGTGAAGCTGCCAGCGGCAGCGGAAACTGCTTTCCAGCAGCGAGCAGCCGACGAGGAGAGCAAAAACCACACCGGCGAACCAGCAACATCTGCGAGCAACAGCCCCATTTTGTTGGGTGGTTGTTGGGGTTTTGGGCTCTTTTCTCTCTCTCTCGTTCCGTCGCGCATTCTTCTCCCCTCCCTCGGTCCCCCATTCCCCCTCTTCTTCTCTGCAGAAACAGCTTCTCCACACAGCGACCCGCCGGCGACACCATAATAGCAGAGCTACACGGAAACACAAGCAATTCCGCGAGCGGCAACAATTTAGCCACCAGAGCACACCATCAACGCAACAGGCAGCCAGTCTGGCGAAGACTGCCAACGTCCGAATGAGGAGGGTCGCCGGTAATGTCTTTTTACCTCCCTTCTTCTTTCTCTTTTTTCGCGCTTCTACCTGCGGCACCAGCAGCAAATCCTAAATTACGCCAACAAAGCAAGCTCCGATAATGTTTGAGCTTTGGGTCATGTGACGGATCTCAACAGATCCGTGTTTGGTAATTTTTTTATTTTGTCTATTCATTTTTTTAAGTGATTCAGATACCTCAATTATATTTTGCTATTATTTTACAATGCTCGGATGCTAGAATGATATGTATTTGTTCATCATTCGTATTCCTGAATATTGATGTTCATAATAGTGTGATTTCGCATTTTTGTTATGTTGGTTTGCATCTGTTTCTAAATAGCTAAATTTAATCTTTGCATCTGTTTCCCCCTTAATTGTTAATTTGTAAATCTAGCTTGCTTAATTATAGTGTAGATTATTCGATTAAGGGTCAATGTTTATTCGGATATATTTGATTTTCATGAATGTTACTAATTGTAAGTATACTATTCTATTACAATTTTTCTTGATTGACTTCTCACACATGTTATAATATGCTTGAGTTAAGTTTCGGTTAGTTAGTAAAATTAGCAAATTTCTTACTTGTTTGTTCTTTGAAAAAATATTTATTCACTTAAAAAATAGTTGTTTCATGCTCTCTTATTTAGAAATATAACCAATCCCTCCTTTGTATTAATATTTGGTTTGATTAATTCTTAGGGGTTTGTCTATGGCACACCTTATTTATGTCCCTGTATTATTTTGGTGGCTCATATTTTGTAGAATAATAATAGTATTTTTAAAATCTGTTTTTGGTTCCTTTCGAAGTAAAAAATATTTAATTGATTCCTGTAATTATTCCTTTTCTTAATTCCTGTCAATTGTATTATTAGTGGATTTAGTAAAATATCCTTACTTTGATTTGCTTGGGTAATAAGACGTTAAACATGCTTTTTGTAATATGGTAAAATAATTTTTTTGGCCTCTTCTTTATTTTAAGGAAAATATATTGCTTCTTCCTAATTATTTCTTGCTTAAGTTTATGTAAAAAAAAAATAATAATCTGATTTGGCTCTAATAAGAATAAGTTTATTGATTTCCTTATTTTTAAATTTACTAATGTTACTGATTTAGACTCCTTTTATTCATTCACACACTTATTCACTCTCATATCCACAATTTCTCTATCACTCTCCTTCTCTCATTGCTCTCCCTTCTTGCTACTTTAACAATACATTAAATATTCCGGTAATATTCAAGTGTTCTTCTTCGCTATTTTTATACTTTTGTTTCGAGTAAAAGTTGAATCAATTGTTTTTTGCTTAACGGGTTAGTGTTCATAACATTCAACATCATCTTGACATTCACAGGCACATTTGTTAGCCTTACGTTTTTTTTTTTCATATGTAGAATTCGTCATTAAACGATTGCATATTGTCTCACCTGACTAATAAGTGTGATTGCTTTTGGTAGTTATTTTGATTCTTTTGACAAGGTTAAAAAACTTGAAGTTCAAGATTGAGATTAATTGAAGAAAGAATTTATTTGTTTATTTGAATGTATATATATATAAAATATATATATGATATATATATATATATATATCATAATATATATATATATATATATATATATAATATATATATTTACTATTTTTAATTTGTTCTGAAATGTGTTTTAACAATTGTAACTCTAAAGATCATTATATAATTTAATTTGGGGGGATCGTCTAGGGGAGGGGGATTTACATGCTGACTTGTCATTTAATAAAAAAAAAAAAATTAGATCATGCCTATAGGTTTTAGCTTTTAACCACCTAGATTTTTATTGTTTGTAGGTGTTATACAATTTACAATTTGCTGACGCCTTTGTAATAAGTTTAAGAATAATAACTATATTCATTAATTTTTTATTTTAATGTTAAAATAAAGATCATAATAATTTAGTAGGTGATTAGGTGGTTTTTAATAATGTTATAACTTTTAGCATTATCTTGTCATGTAGACATCATGCCTAATGATTAATTTGTTCATATTATTTAGATTTCACAAAATCATGCATATATTGTGACTCTTTTTTTTAATACCTAGAAATCATGTCTATAGCTTTAAAAATTGTAATAAACTTTTTAACATTCCACAAAAAATAAAAATTTGTTTTTGCCATATTTTGTGCCCCCTCTCCCCCAAAAAATTAAGTTAACATATTCTATGTCTTCCCGCATCATTACGCTATATGTTTTTTTAAATACTAATTAGAGTCATTTCATGCATTTAGCAAATTTACTTGGCTTTTAAAATATTTCATATCAAACCTTGCAACATAATTTTTCTTAAAAAAGTCATTATTCATCTTCAATCTTCTTTTAAACTTTGGATTGCTTATGACATTGTTTATTTTTAAAAATACGCACTATCTCCTAACCTATCGTATTGGAAAGTCCAAGGAACTACGAGGTCTAGTCCTCAATTTTTAACCCACGGTCCCCGAAGTACCCTCTACCATGAATTTCAAAAGAACTTAATTGTATTTATGTTGTAAATATTTATGTGGCCACAATGTAAAAACTAAATCTTTTAAAATCATTTTCAAATCATAAACTATTTTTTAGAACCGACCTCAAATCAAAATTGTTTTCTATAGGGAGGAGCATGATCAACAATATCGTGACATCATATCCTATAAAAAACAAAACCATTTTTTAAAAAAAATCCGACTCAAAAAAACTTATCACAATTTTCAACTTTACTTTCGCACATACTAATTGGCTTAATTTTTGCCAATTTTGTTTATAACATAGTCCTCACAAGGCTAAAAAAATAAACTTTATTGTTATTTGCTATCACCTATCTTGCATGCTCCAATATGAAAATAGTTTTTAAAAATTATTTTTAATATTTGGTTATCACTTAGCAAGATAAATAATTATGAACGAAGTGACTTTGTTTGCGAAATTGTAACCCCACATAGATTGCATGAGATACGGTTGGGAACCCCCACTTGTGGACCTCGAGGGATTCCTAACACCTTACCCACCCTACCTCGAGGTAATTTGGACCCGTGTACCCTAATCTTTGGCTCGTTGACCTTAGTAAGACTTAGTTAGGTTATATAGGTGCACTAACGCGCCTTAACTCGTTAGGTGGCGACTCCTCAAACTCAAAAATCCCAAAAGAGTTGTTAGGTCGTGCTCAAAACCCGTTTTCTGCGATAATGGGGCGCGACAGAATGGCGACTCCGCTGGGAATATTAGGTTCTTACCATTACGTGTTAATTGCTTATTTGTGTGGGGTTTACTTTATTTTTGTCATTTCACTATTTGTTAGGTGCTTACCATGTTTAGCTTATTTTGTTGCCTTATTTATTGTCCTCTGTCCATGTTCCACCCTTTCCCTTTTCCTTAATTGTTTATTATCATGTTTCACCTCTTCCCTTTCCATTTATTTGCTTACATGTTTAGTCTCGTATCCTCTTGCTTTATTTGCATAGTTTTCATATCTTTATATGTTTAATTTCCTTTATTCATGCTTATTTATCTATTTATTATTTATAAACTGTGTATATGTTACCACGCTTTCCAATTTAATGCTAAATGTTTTATTGCTTTGATAATTGGCATCCCGTTCCATCCTCCCCCACTTTGGGATCCTCCTTTTCCTTTTTTTATTGTGTTTCGTATTTGTGGCCTTTGCACCTCTCACAAACTCTAACTCCATCCTATCAAATACCCATTATAAGAGCGGCCTACTGCGTTGGAACGTAACCGTCGTTTACTACCGTGCGAAGCCACGCTCTCTTCGCATAGAATCCCTTTTCAGGTCCATGTCAAGCCAACTCTTAGAATTCCTGTTTAAGTCATACATGCTCCATAAGCCCTAGGTGGTTTGACCCTTGGTGTCAATCCATATAATTAGTAGCCACCCTATTGTCTAAAGGGCCCCAACACTCTTTAGAGAATCATATTTTATGTGTCCAAATTTTACTCATCACTTTTAAATCAAGTCATTAGTGCAAAATGTATAAAAGACTTTCTTTGATTCTAACTTTAAATTGGCAAATATGACTTGAAACCAATTAATGTTAACCTTATTCTATTAACTGTTTAATTTGTACCACTTTTGAGCTATTAGGTCCTATCATTTGAAATTATAACTTTGGCTTACGAGATAATAACCCGAATTTTTTGTTTTTTGATTTATTTCTTTGACTAATGGTTGTCTAGTATTTGGATTTTTGTAGGGCAAGGCTCGACTAAGAACCACAATATTGACAAATATTTCAACTTTTGAAAAAATCAACCCTTCTTCTCGTCCACAACAAATGTACCTTTGTTGGACATCTCTCTCCTCATAATCCTATTCCTATCACACCCTCTCTCAACAAGGTCCCTCCATACGCCTCAACTTTGATCTTTCAACAGGATATGAGGGAATATATACAAAATGAGAAATCTAAGCTAGATGCACTGCAAAGCGAACATGCATGACTTGGAGAAAAAGGTGAATGGAGGATTAAAATTGAAACAATCTACTCATGACCTAAGTATAAAAATTTAAATGTCTACACCAGTGTCGAATTGCCGTCAGGATTTAAATTCCAAAATTCAACCATGTTCGACGGACGGTGTTGATCCAATAGCACATCCTCAAAGCTTTTTGCCACGCAGGCTAGTTGGCTCTACAAAAAATGAATCCTCGCCTAATTGATGTTATTTTATTCCCAAGCTTAATCAGGAATAGCCTTCCTTGGTTACGTCAAACAGACTTGACAAATGGCTCGCATGATCCTACATGGCCGAGACTTTGTGGACAATAACAAGTTTATAAGAGGTGAACCCTACAATATTAAATTTCTCGATTGAAGAAATAAAGTCCATGAATTTTTGAGGAATATTTTCTACGATGGAGAATGGAAGCCTCCAGATACGTCAGCTTACTGCATTAAGATTAAGTTGGTCCAAACGCTCATCAGATCACTTGATGGTAGATACACCACACCTTGTTCTTCGCTGGTATTCCCAAAGTTTCGACAGTCCCGCATTCAATTGGCAAAGAGTTAGAATATGGATTCGTCTGGAATAATTGGCTGATACGAAAATTCCTTTTCAAAGTCCTGAAAAACGCATTAGATGAAAGGAACGAGAGGCAATCAACCTATATACCCTCCGAAACAAGAAATCAGAATCTGATCAAATTCATCGCTGGCTATTCTTGAGCCTTCCAACCCTCGTTTTTCTCAACAATATGTGGAACCTCGTGTCTTCACATCCCTTAAATGAAACTTTTGACCGCCATTATCCAGAGATTATGGGCTAAAGGACTTCCTAAGACAATAAAATGGATGGATTTCCCAAGCCTTCTACTTTCAAACTTTGATCTATCCAAAAATTTTTCCTATCATTCAAACATTCAAGGTCAGCCACCCAAAGAATGTGCAGCATGCAACAAGATTCAGAACTTGATTTGAAAAGGAAAAATTGAATAGTGCAACACGGACCCCAAAACAACAATCGCAATCCTTCTATGGCCGAATCATTCATCATCGTTCAGGAGATCCTACAAAGTTGTACTAGGGCACTGACAATGAAGCGTAAATCACATCAGAGAAATTGATAAGGACAGAGACTCTTTGAACAAGTTGGCTTTTATTGTTCTCTCTCGACCTTATGCCCAAAGCCTTTCCTCATTCCCTTTCATTTTCCTTGTAATTCTGAACTAAACGTTTGACCGATTTTTCCCTTTTTTGGATACGTAGGCCAACCCCTGATGGGTCCGGTCCTCTATCAAATACATTTTTGTTTCCCAGGTCTTCAAAACACTTCCTTACAAATTCAAATCTAGACTAACTGACAATCCATGACATAATGAACTTGAATTCGAAGTCAGCCGTTAATCCAAATACAAGAAAATCACTTTCTTTGGAACTTTACAAGTTTTCTTTGAAGTGAAGAAGGATAAAATTAAAAGGAATCTTAGAGGTGTCTAGGGTTGTGCCAAGGGGATCTCTTACGCCTCTTTTATTTTTCTTCTCATCGAAGTTTATTTCACAACCTGCAGGCATTCATAAAAAAAAAAAGAAAGCGAAAAAGGCAGTACAGAAGAAACAGAAATCGCCAGCCGTTAAGGCAAGAACTAAACCGGAAGCCACTCAGATTATTAAGCACATATAATTGCTCTCTAAAAGAAAAAAGAAAAAAAAAATGAAACGAATCGAAGGGGAAAATTAAATGCAGCCAGGAGCTGCAACCGAGAGTTAATCAAGAAGAATTACCCAATAGGATTCTTTAAACCAGCAAAAGAATTTTGGTTCAGGATGTAAGATCCTATCCAGAAGTTTTCGCAACTCATCATAGATGATGGAGTCCATCCCTTTCAATAAGTGGACCCGCATTAGCTGTCCGCTCTCAGGTTGGGCAGTCATGGGTCGGAGAAGGGCAAATGACTCATCTTAAAACCCAGCTTGTGATTCGAAAGTAGATCTGTGCTCAGCTGGATTCGTTGACCATTTGGGGACTATTCGGGGAGCTGGAGTGGGTAAAACCGTAACTCATTATGGTAATTGATTACATATTCTACAGCTCAACCGGGGGCGTATCCATATTTTGGCGGAGTGGGTGAACGTCTCGGGAGGAAATGATCTTTACATGGAAATGAAAGAATTCTGAGTGATTTATAAAGATAATATTCCCACTAATACTGGGCCACAGAATTTTTGCAGGAAACCTCAAAAATTTCATAAGATGTTTAAAAAAAAAGCGAGTATATATCTTATACTCCTAAACTGGGGGGCAGAAAATTTTGGGAAAATGCCTCAAAAATTTCATCACAACGGAATGCAACTTCTAAATGCAAAAACACGCACAGGTAGACCAGCTCTCTCCTTTTGAAGTTAGAATTTTTCTCTAGATGCAGGAATAAATTATATATGAGCGTACTGGCATATTAGACGGCTTATGTAAGATCATACTATCCTCGGATTATTTTTTGAAGAGTCTATTAGCACAATTTTTTGCTGCGACTGACCTGATATATATTAAGCTCTCCACCTTATTATAATGACGAATTTAGCTCTTCCCCTTAAAATAGTATGTTAGGCGCTTCCGCCTTACAATAGAGGTTTTAGGCTCGGTCTGCCTTACAATACGACATTTAGGCTCGTCTGCCTTACAAATTGACATTTAGGCTCTTCCGCCTTACAATAGGATTTTAGGCTCTTTCCGCCTTACAAATAGGAGTTTAAGCTCGTCTGCCTTACAATCGACCTTTAGGCTCGTCTGCCTAATGATACGACATTTAGGCCCTTCCCGCCTTACAATAGAATTTTTTAGGCTCTTCCTCCTTACAATAGGAATGTTTTTTAGGCTCGCTGCCTTACAATTGACCTTTTAGGCTCGTCCTGCCTTACATACGACATTTAGGCTCGTCTGCCTTGACAATCGACATTTTAGCTCTTCCGCCTTACAAATAGGATATTTAGGCTCTTCCGCCTTACACTAGGATGTTTAGGCCTCGGCTGCCTTACAATCGACATTTAGGCTCGTCTGCCTTACAATACGAACGTTTAGGCTCTGTCCGCCTTACCATAGGATATTTGGCTCCTCTTCTTACAATCGATGTTTGTCTCGTCTGCCTTACAATACGACATTTAGGCTCTTCACGCCTTAAAATATGATGTTTTAGGCTTTTCCGCCTTACAATAGGAATGTTTAGGCTTTTTCCGCCTTACAATAAACGTGTATACTCTCCTTACAACAACCAGACATTTTACCTATATTATATGTTTATAACTATCAAATATTTTGGAGTTTGACGTTACTCTTCCAGAGATGTGGTTTCATCCTTAAAGTAATTAAAGAACCCGTCAAGGCTTGCCACTATGTCCTCAAAGTATAATACGCTCCTTATCAGACCTCTTGTCATTTCTTTAGAACACTCATATGTTTTATTATTATTGAGTCAGATTTTTAATCTATTTATAAGCTAAACGTTTTATCTAGAATTGCAGATATGAATCGATCGCCCCTATTACTGTTATCATGCAGCCATCTATCACAACAAAGACCTTTAAATTCTTGCGACTCATACTCTGAACCGTGCTCAATGGCTGATTAACCTGATTCTTCATGCTCTTCTCCGCTTCTCTGTCATGCTTTTTTTAGCCTCTCAATCTCTCTCTTCTCGCTACTCTAATCTTATCCCTTCAAGCGATATCGTGCCTTCCGAATCCTTACCTCAGCGTCTTTCAACTTTTAAAGTTGCCTTTGCTTTCTTGAATCTAGAACTCACACTACTCGATTCTCGTATAACCATAGATATGTAGGCGACTTAAAAGCCAAAGTCTCGTTCTGTACTCTTGTTTAAACTCTATAATCGTTTTCAATTGAATCCCAAAATCGACATCTGTGTCGGTCCCAGACAAAAAAATCGGCTACTAGTCAACTTAGGTTTGCCTGACATTCATTCTTCATTCTCAATCAACCAAGGGGCAGCTTGTGGACACCAATTTTGACCGACCATTTGAACCAGGTTTAGGAATACTATTCAATTAATACGTATTTAAATTTTTAGATTTTTAGTCGACTTTTGCTTGATAAATTATATATTTTTAGTAATGTTTTTTAAAACTAATCGTAATATTATTACAATATTTTAAAATTAAATTAATGAATTCCAAATTTAAATGATTTTTTTTTCAATTATATAACAAAAAACTTTTAATTATATGTGTATTTTAAATTAAATGTAATTCCCTACAACTTCTTTAATTTTAAATTCGAGCCTATTCTAACATAATTTCATTCATTCTAGCTCCTTGAATTAGAGTTTATCTCAATCATAGTCCTCTTATCATTCCATTCTATCCAAATTTTAAATTGCCAATTGTTCCATTCCAGATTCAATCCAATCTGATTTCAATACCTCTCTCTCATCTTTTAATCTCCTCAATTATTTTATGAATCGACCATCCAAAACCCCAATCTCTACTCTATCTACCACCGGTTTGATATCATCTTTTTTTAACTCTCTTTTAACACCAAAAATCCAAAAACCTAAAACTCTTTTTCTCCCTCCCTCTCCTTAGCAACCCCAGCCGCCTCCCCTCTCCCTTCTATCTCTCTCTCCAGCGCCGACGCCCCTCTCTTCTCCCTCTTCTGCCATCTCTCTTATCCGACCAGCAGCCGACGAGGATCACCGGTGACTGGTGAAGCTGCCAGCGGCAGCGAAAACTGCTTTTCCGCAGCAAGCGAGCAGGCCGACGATGAGAGCAAAACCACACACACCGTCGACCACGCACATCCGGCGAGCAAGCCCCCCGTTGCTCATTCTCCTCTCCTCTTTCCCGTCGCCTCTTCATCCCTTGCCCCATCCCCTCTATCTTCTCTTATCAGCAACAGCTTCTCCAGCCGCAACTCGACCGCCGGGCGACAAACCATAACCCCACGATAACGCACATCTACACGTCAAACATCAATCAGTCCGGCGATCAGCACAGTTGTAGCCACCAGAAGCCACCACAACCATGCGCAGGCAGCAGTACCGCTAAGACCTGCCAACGTCCTCATGAGGAGGGTCGCCGGTAATGTAAAATTTTTAACCTTCCCTTATCTTCTTTATCTTTTCGCGCTTCTCCCTCAGGGCACCATCAGCAAACTCCTACAATTACTCCATTACTTCCAACACAGCAGAGCTCCGATATGTTTGAACGTTGGGTCATGTGACGGATCTCAACAGATCTGTCTTTGGTAATTTTTTTATTTTGTCTATTCATTTTTTCAAGTGATTCAGATACCTCAATTATATTTTGCTATTATTTTACAATGCTCGGATGCTAGAATGATATGTATTTGTTCATTATTCGTATTCCTGAATATTGATGTTCATAATAGTGTGATTTCGCATTTTTGTTATGTGGGTTTGCATCTGTTTCTAAATAGCTAAATTTAATCTTTGCATCTGTTTCCCCCTTAATTGTTAATTTTGTAAAATCTAGCTTGCTTAATTATAGTGTAGATTATTCGCATAAAGGATCAAATGATTTATTCCGGATATATTTGAATTTTTCAGAATGTTACTAATTGGAAGTATACTATTCTTACATTTTTCTTGATTGACCTTCTCACACATTTTATATTAATATGCTTGAGTTAAGTTTAGGTTAGTTAGTAAAATTAAGCAAAATTTCTACTTGTTTGTTTATTTGAAAAAAATATTTTATTCACTTAAAAATGTTTTTTGTTTTCATGCCCTCTTATTTAAATATATAACCAATTCCTCCTTTGTTGTAATTAATCTTTGGTTTGATTAAATTCTTATTTGTTTGTCTTATGGCAACCGTATTTATGTCCCTTGTCTTAATTTTGGTGGCTCATATTTTGTAGAATACTACTAGTAATTTTTTAAAATCTGATTTTTGGCGCCTGGACGTCAAACTATTAATTGATTCCTTAAATTATTATTCCTTTTCTTAAAGTCTGTCAATTTGTTTAATTAGCGATTTATAAAAATATCCTTACTGATTTGCTTGGTAACTAAGACTTTAAACTGATTTGTATATGGTAAATTGTTTTGGCTCTTCTTTATTTAAGAAAATATTATTGCGCTCCTATTCTTTCTTGCTTACGTTTAGTAAAAAAAAAAAAATTTAATATCTGATTTGGTCTCTTAAAATAAGAATAAGTTGTAATTGATTTTCTTATGTTTTAATTTACTAATTTATTTCTTACTGTTTATATTTTGGTATGAAAAATAATATTAAATATTTTTCCTGAATTTGGATAGCCTTTAAAATAAGGAAAATTGTATATAATTGATTCCTTCAAATATTACTTTCCCTTATTTGTCCCCACCCCTCATCTAACTTATAAGAGACTCCTTTTATTCATTCACACACTATTCACTCTCAATCACAAATTCCTCTCATCACCTTCCCTTCTCTCATTGCCTCTCCTTGCTACTTTAACAAATACTTAATAGTCCGGTAAATAGTCCAGTGTTCTCTTCGCTATTTTTATTAACTTTGTTTCGAGTAAAAGTTGAATCATTTGTTTTGCTTACGGGGTTTGAGTATACCGTAACATTCCATATCATCTTTCTTCACACATTTGTGTAACATTGTTTTTTTTCCATAGTAGAATTCCCGTCAATTAAACGATGCCCATATTGTCTCACCTTGACGTATAATGTGATTGCGTGTGTAGTTTATTTAGATTAGTTGACAGGTTTCAATCCAAACTTGAAGTTCACGATTGACATTAATGAAGAAGAATTTAATATGGTTTTTATTTGAATGTGTCTCTATGCTATGATAGTATATATATCCTATTTATTTATCGAATGTTTGTAACAATTATAACTCTAAAGATCATCTATATAAATGTTATTTGGGGGAGCGTCGAGGGGAGGGGCATTTACATGCTTACTTGTTTCCATGGAAAAAAAAAATTAGAAATCATGCCTATATGTTTAATCTTTAAACCACCTAGATTTATTTTTTTGTTAGGTTTATCATCAATTTTCATTTGGCTTGACGCCTTGTTAATAGTCTAAAGAAATAATAACTAGATCCATTAATTTTTAATGTTCAAATCACATAATAATTTAAGTAGGCTGAGTAGTTGTTTTTTACTAATGTTATAAACACTTTTATCCTTGGGTCTTGTCACGTAGAAATCAATGCCTAAGGAGTAAATTTGTTCATATTATTTATTTACAAAATCCTGCAATAGGTGTTAATCGTTTTTTTTAATACCTAGAAATCATGTCTATAGGCTTGGAAATAAACTTTTTAACATATCCACAAAAAATAAAAATTTGTTTTTGCCTATTGTGCCCTCTCCCCAAAAATAGTAACCTTATTCATTGGTCTTCCGAATTCTACGCATATGTTTTTTAAAATACTAATATAAGAGTCATTTCAAATTGCATTTAGCAAATTACTTGCTTTTAAAAAATTTTCAATCAAAACCTTGCAACATAATTTTCTTTAAAAAGTCATTATGCAATCTTCTTTTAAAACTTTGGGATTGATTTGAGATTGTTATTTTGAAAATAAGCACTATCTCCTAACCTATCGTTAGTGGGAAAGTCAAAGGAACTACGAGGTCTAGTCTCATTTTTAAACCCCGACGTGTTCCCCCGAAAAGTACCCATCTACCCATGAATTTTTTCAAAAGGCATTATTGTATTTTATGTGTAATATTTATGTCTACTGTAAACTAAATCTTTTAAATCATTTTTCAAAACCTAACATTTTTTAGACCGACCATCAAATCAAAATTGTTTCTATAGTGGATGACCCTTATCAACAATTCGTGACATCATCCTTATAGAAACAAACATTTTAAAAAAAAAATTCCCTACTCAAAACTTAATCAATTTTCAAACTTTACTTTCTCACATACTAGTGCGTAATTTTTGCCATTTTTTGTTTTATAAACATAAAGTCCCCCCTCACATGCTTAAAAAAATAAAAATTGATTGTTTACTTGCTTATCACCACTACCTGTGCATGCTCAATTAATGAAAACTAGTTTTTAATTTTTTTGTATTTGTTATCACTTAGCAAGATTAAATAAATTATGAAATGAAGTGACTTTGTTTGCTAATTGTAACCCCCACATAGATTTCATGAGATACGGTTGGGACCCACACTTGTGGACCTCGAGGGATGCCTAACACCTTCTCCTCGAGGTAATTTGAACCCTTACCCTAATCTCTGGCTTGTTGACCTTAGTAGGACTTAGTTAGGTTATATAGGTGCCCTAACGCGCCTTAACTCGTTAGGTGGCGACTCCTCAAACTCAAAAATTCCAAAAGAGTTGTTAGGTCGTGCTCAAAACCCGTTTTCTGCGAAAATGGGGCGCGACAAATGGTTTGAGGGTGAAATTGATTATAGATGGTCTAATAATATCTTCACATGTAAAGGGTAAAAAATTTTGAGAACAAAGCCCTAGTGACCAACCTTAGGGTCCCCAAGGGACTAACATTGGCTAAACAAAAAAAATTTGGGGGGAAAAACGCTTCTGCACCACCAGAATTGGGCGTGGCTACTACCATCATTGATAAGGGAAAATTTTTCCATGCAACGCGGGGACATTACAAACCATTTTATCTCAAAAATTTTCAGAACCAGGAATCAAAAATGCCTCCGCGACGTGCAGTAAACTCCTATTTTTTTTTTACATTGTTTTTAAGTCAAATTGGAATTAATTAAAATGTCTATTAATTGCAGGGGTATTTTGGGTGATTTGGAGATTAATTATTGACGTTTATTGAGTCTTATTAAGCCCCTAAACTCACTAAAAAATCTAAGACCTTAACTCAAAACCAAACCTCTCCATTCCTCTTCTCCAAAACCTCCATTGATGAAGGTCCGAAGCTCCAAGGAAGGAGACTGATTTTCCAAACTCTTCTCCATCAATATTGTGGTCTTTCATTCACATAAGGTATGGTTTTCATCCTTGATTATCTTTTCTTCAAGTATGCAATCTTCAAAGTGGTTTTCCTAACTTTCTCAAAAGTTGAACTTCTAAATTGTAATATAGCCATGGGTTCTTGCATAAAACATTTTGAATCTATGTGTTATGATTAAATTGATGTTTATTTGATGATTTTATACTAAACTTTCTATGAACCGAGGCAAATTATGAATTCCATATTTTGACTATATTATGGGTGATTTGATAATGTCTCTATACTATTGAATTCTTGAGTAGTTAACTTTGGGCTATTGAATTATGAAAAAAATATGTTAGAATTGTAAGTAGGCTGTCCTAAACTGATAAATTCACATCGTATTATCTTTGATTCATTGTATATTTGGATTATTGTATTGAATTGGTGATCGTGGCTTTTGTAAGAACCTTGGGTATTAAGTTTGTTGAATTTGCTATGGATTGAAGTTGTGAGATTTTATTGGTGGTATGTTGACCTAACATTCTCTATATTATACTATAATTTTGAATTATGATGATGTTTGGTATGGTCCACTTATTGTAGAGGTTCTTATCTTCTCTACTTGTAAATAATAGGGCCTCGTCGATATTACTAAAGGAAATGTGAAATAATGTGGTCTCGTCAGCATTACTTTATAAATTATGATATTATCATGTCACAAATTGAATATGTGAGTATTTTTCAGGTCTTGATTACTTATGTGTATATCTGAATTCAAAGCATGTGTTTTTTTCGTTTACGATAAGTGATCATGATAGGCTATAGTGATGCCTTGTATGCATACAATTGATGTTGAAGGATGAATCTTCCTAGTTGACTATATGAATCTTTTGATGAGTTACATAGATGATTCTATAGAAGTGTATAGGGTAACTTTTAAGTTAGTTTACCCTATATGCTACATTAATGGTATTGTATATGTTAAAAGATGACAATGAAGTGTGTCTTGTTTAGGTAGACCTATGTCCCTTACTTGATACATGAAAGAAAGTGAATATGAATCCTTGACTTAGTAGGTTATAGCAACCTTTGTCATGAAAGTATATGTATAAATGGAATACGATCTTTAATATAGCAAAAAAGGTCATTTAAGTGAAACATTTTAGAAAGAAGATTATGATACCCTTCAAGTTGAAAGTCGTAATGGTATCCTTCTCGTGTGAATGATTGACTTACGGTTGGTTGGGTGGAACGGCATGAAAATTATCCTTAGGAAATTTATTGAGCTATCTTAATAACAATTGCAGGCAGCCTTAGTGGACCCTCCTTGAAAAGGTGTTGTATGATTTGGTTATGACCAAGATATTGTACCTCTTCATATGATCCTTTATTGAATTACTCTATGAGAACAAAGGCTAGCACTGAGAGAATATGCTTGGGTAGTAGGTCTAGTTAAAGATGGAGATTATAGTATAAAGATATACTTGATATTCCTTAACCATGTGCCTACATGCGATGTGTCCTAATTCTACCATTGGCAAGTACAACACCCTCTATCGATGTAGGGTAGACTCCGTATTCCATGCCTAGCTAGTATGGTCTATGTTGTTTATTGCTAACTCTAATCATGTTAGATAAATGCTAGTGTAGGCAAAAATTTTTAAATTTTTCTTAAGTTTTAGGTAGTGGATTGTGCCCTCCTCGATATTGCACGATTAAGCTTTCCTGATATTAGCATGTGAGTCCCTTGGTCTTCTCCAAAACCATTATGTGTATGTCCTTAAATTTTGATTGTCTCTTAGATTTTTTAATGAACATAGTGACTTAAGTAAGTAGTATGTTACTGTAAAGGTACTTATATAGAGTAGCTTTAAGGATTGCTTAGGTCGGCTTGGAGAGAGTGTATGGTCATTCTTTTCATGTCTTACTTAGGTGACTCTTAAAATATTTCTAGGTAGGGGGTTAAATATAAGAAATGAGAATTATATTATCTTTGGTAATCTAAAGGATCACTTTGTTGTGTATGAAGGGATTGTATAGGCAGTCGCTTCTTAACTCACTCAAGTGTGCCTTAGAATCACCTTTGGTAGTAGGGTCTCATGCTTATCTGAATTGGAGTGATATTGATGTTATATTGTGGAATTCTACTATATGTGCTTATGTTGCTTAATGTGATCTATTATACTTTATGAAGTTTTACTCAAATGAGCATGTTTTATACAAATGTCCCTTTATCATGATTTTATGCATTATGTCATACATAGTACATTATAATATACTAATTCTATATATTTTTTCTCTATAAAGGTGTAGGTGGCATTTGAGAGGACTGTACATATGTCGGATCCATTTCCTCATCAGTGTCTTCATTGACCAACTTTAAAGTAGGGGTAAATGATTTGGATTAACCCTATTTTGTGTAGAAAACTTGTTTCTTACGCTCCATAGTACCTATGGAAGAGTGATTAGCACCAAAACAATTTAGCTACACAGACTAATTAATTTTACAACTAAGAACGGTCAATAACAAAGACATGAAAAGTTTTCAAACATTAGCTTCAGTGGTCATCGATGGTAGGGATCTACAGTCCGTAGATAGATTTATGGTCCGTGGAACCCCCCCCCCCCCCACCTCGTGGATCAAAGGATCACAACATTGGTTCCATATGGAAGCCATGGATGTACAGAACGGTCCGTAGATTGATCTATAGACCATAGTCCAAAGTCTGTGTTTTCATACTTAGTGGATTTTTTTGTAGTGCATCCATCAACCGACCAGATCGACGGTCTGTAGATTGATCTACCACCATTTATAGGGTCTCTTGGATGGGATCTGTTCCAGTTTTCAGTCTTGCTTTGAATTTCAAGTCAACATATACGACCATATTTGACAAACATTCTAGGCTTACCATGCATTTTAATGTTTAACCATGTTAGTTTGTCATTCTCATTATTCCAATTATACAATTTTTGTAATTGTTTCAAACGGGGAGTCGGTTGGAACCTGGAGTCTAAGAAGAAGGATGGGGGGGGACTCTATTTTTTAGACTATACCACAGCACAATTTGTCGCAGGAGTTAACAACACACATCACTATCCGTCATACCAAGGGTGGTGGCTACAAGGTTGTTTTTATCATGTTTTATCATTTATCAAAAGCTCAAGGTCAAGATCCAACTCTCGACTTTCTATATTCAATATATGAACCAAATTCAAAGTAAGGGGAAGTTTATTACTTTGCACGTACTTAGGAGAGGTGTGATATGTAAAGACAAAAGCTTTTCAACACCAAAATTAAATGCCTAGTTGTTGTGAGACCGAACAATGAAATTTTTAGAGTGGGAATTGAGAGAATTTGGGGGAGACAATGTGGGGTTTTGTGGAAAGGGAATTGGAATGGATTGGAAATGGAATGTAAGGGATTTAAGGGTGAGTTGGGAATCATTTAGGGGATTTAGAGGAGTTTGAAACGGTTGGGGGAGATGAAGGAAGATGGAAAGAATTTGACAATGGAATTTTTAAGTAGAGAAATTAGGGTGGGGTCAGACAACTCAGGTGTGGACCTATGAAACCCCGCTAATATATCATGGGTCGATCTAGTGTCATAGATTAGGACCGTGGATTACTCTTTGACTTAGAAAATATTAGGGACTTAGCTGGGATCTACAGACACCATCCACAACACATGGAATGACTAATGGACTCCGTAGACATTTTCACCAGACCATTTTTCTGTAGATATTTTCTCGCGCACATGTAGCAAAAGTTAGGCCTTTCTTTATATATAATCTGAACATTTTTTAGACACTGACCCTATGTTATATCTAGCCAACACTAACATAAAAATTGAAAGCATTTAACTACTTGAATGCAGAGAATTAATTAATCCTTGAAAGTACTAATTAAATTAAACTAAAATCTACATTTGGGTAGATTGTATATCGTGGATTGCCTCCAAAGCAGTGGTTGATTTAACGACGCAGCATGACACAGGCCTTTTGATTACTTAGACTTCATCAATATAGTAGGCCTCGACAACCTATTTCACACTCTCAGCATTTCCTAGACAAATTTTGATTCTTTGCCCTTTCACAATGAATCTTATTCATTCATTATTTTCCTATTTAACCTCACTATAGGGAAGCACCTTGGTGAGAAAAAATGGCCCCGATCATTTTAACTTTAGTTTCCCCAAAAACAAACGCAACCTAGAGTAGAATAGAAGCACAAGATCACATATAACAAATTCACGCTTTTGAATCCCTTAATCATGATTCCTTTTCATCTTTTCTTTGTAAAAGGATGAACTTTCATAAACTCTTAAGCGCCACTCCTAAAGTGTGCTTAATTCATTCATTCTTTGGTTGGGGCATTCCAATCCAACTTACACTTCATCATGGACCACATAGCCTTATGTTGTATCTCTACCGGTAATGACAAGTCTTCCCATATACACCTTGTATGGACACATACTTTATTATAGTCTTGTAATGAAGTGGCGGTAAATACGCCCAATTGCATCTTCAAAGCGTCCTGACCATTTGTCTATTTCATCAAACAGTCTTTGCTAAAATTTTCTTGATTTCATTGTTGGACACTTCAACTTGCCCACTAGTTTGTGAATGGTAAGGGGTAGCTATATTGTGGCGGACACGATATTTATCATGAAAAGATTTGAACAAATTGTTACAATATGTGGAACCCCGCTAGTAATCACCCTTGTGTCCCAAATTTGGATAAAATATTCTTCTTCAAGAATGTGATGACACTCTTTCTTTCGTTGTTGGGGAGTGCAAACCGCAATAAAAATATACTTCATCCTATGAGAATTTCAAAAAAAGCCATAAATTTGATGCCCTATACAACAAATAGCTCGATCACTAATCTAGGATTCATGGAAAGATCTTGCCTTTTTGAAATCATACTTTCTCTTTGGCAACGATCACATGACTTGGCAAAATCATGATCATCTTGGTGGATGGTTGGCCAATGGTAACAACATTGCAAAATATTGTGCTCCGTACGGATACCACTATGATGCCCTCGCAGGGTCTATGAATGACACACCTAAATAACACTCAACAACTCAACCTCAGGGAAAACAGCGACGGATAATCCCATCAGCACAATTACGATACAAGTAATACTCATGAAAAAAGAACTTTTTTACATCATGCGTAAACTTATTCCTTTGGTTAAAATCCAAACCGGGGGAACCAAGTCGCTTGCCAACTAATTTGCAATGTTTTTAAACCACTAAATGAGATCATCAGAGGCAGCCAATACCTTTTCATCTAGAAATACATCATTAATATCAGCCTTATCACTAAGCTTGAGCATAGAATCTTCCTGTTACCTGGAGAAATGACCGGCAACTTGAATTTTGGTCCCCTTCCTATATTTTACCACAAAATAAAACTAATGCAGCAACAATACCCATCTAATAGCCTAGATTTCGCATATTTTGCTCCATCAAATAACTCAATGAAGAATGGTCAGTATGAACTATGACCTTAGTAAAAAGCAACCAGGAATGAAATTTCTCAAAGGTAAAGACCACTGAAAGAAGCTCTTGTTCGGTCGACATATAATTCTTTTGGGATACACTTAGGTCCTTCCTAGAATAGTAAATAAGATGGAGAATTTTTCTACTCCTCTCTCCTGATATTACACCAAGAACAACTCCCCTTGCATCACACATTACCTCAAATGGTTCACCCCAATCCAACGAAATTATATGAGGAGAAGAGACTAGCTTCTCCTTCAACTCTCCAAATTCTTTTAGGCAAGCATCATCAAAATAGAACTTACACTCCTTCTCGAGTAGTTTGCACAATGGATGTGCAACTTTTGAAAAATACTTTATAAACCTTCTATAGAAACCAACATGCCCAAGAAAACTTCTAACAACCTTTTTAAGGATGGGTGGTGGAATCTTTTCTATCACCACGACTTTAGCTCTATCAACCTCAATACCCTTTTGAGAGATCTTGTGACCCAATACTCTACCTTCCTT
Source organism: Solanum habrochaites (assembly GCA_027704765.1). Classification (NCBI taxonomy): domain Eukaryota; kingdom Viridiplantae; phylum Streptophyta; class Magnoliopsida; order Solanales; family Solanaceae; genus Solanum; species Solanum habrochaites. The sequence goes on along the minus strand of JAKWJA010001597.1, from coordinate 136,379 downwards.
CACCGTAGAGTGGCACTTCGTCCAATTTAGAACAAAATTACAATATTCACGTAATTTAAGTACCTTGGCCAGATGATCCATACAATAATCAAATGAGTCACCTAGAATAAAGAAATCATCCATGAACACCTCAATAGTGCCCTCCGCCATATCGGAAAAAATGGACATCATAAAACGTTAGTTGGTCACTGAAGGATTGCACAACTCAAATGGCATCCATTTTAATGCGATAGTCCGATAAGGGCAAGTGAAGGTGGTCTTCTCTTGGTCTTCCAGAGATACATAGATCTGATTGTAGCCTAAACAACCATTAAGAAAAAAATATCAACCCTTACCTATAAGTCTATCTAACATCTGATCCATGAATGGCATAGGAAAATGATCCTTTTTTGTCCAAGCTCTTAACTTCTGGTAATCCATGCAAATCTCCATCCAGTAACGGGGCACACTGGAGCAACCTTGTTTCTTTCATTAGGAACCATAATCATACCACCCTTTTTTAGGAACGCAATGAACAAGACACACCCAACTACTATATATTATAGGATAAATAACCATAGCATCCAACCATTTGATGATCTATTTTTAGCTACCTCTTCCATAGTTGGATTCAACCTTCTTTGGTGCTCAATACTAGGGTTATGATCTGACATGAGTTTGATATTATGAGAACAAATACCGAGACGTATACCAATAATATCCATAATAGTCAACCCAATAGCTTTTTTGAACCTCTTCAACACATTAACCAAGCATTCTACTTGTTCAATATTCAAATTTGTCGCAACGATAACCGGTACATTTCCTCACTACCCAAGAATACATAACCAAAGTACGGAGGTAGCGCCTTAATCTTTAATATTAGTGCTTCCTCAATAGACGGACTTGCGGGTGGGGATTCACAATTCTTCTTGTCTAACTCCAATCTCTTCGGTTTTGACTGGTATTCATATCTATAAAATGCAAATACCATCTAATCATAATCTTCAATATCATCACTCTCGAAGATCATCATAACAACTCCAAGTGACTCAATACCCAACCTCTCTTCGATTTTAATTTTAGACACACTTTCAACTATATCAGTTATCATAGAAACGGATTGGATATCATCATTTTTCTTCATGGACCTGTAAACATTGAATGTAGCTTCTTCATTATTCATTCTAAACATCATTTTCCCCTTTTCTATATATTTCAAAATGCGTACAGTTGCAAGGAATGGGTTCCCAAGTATGATGGGAACCTCAAGATCAACTTTAGAATCAACAATTATGAAATCTGCTAAAAAGATGAATGACTCAACCTTCACTAGAACATCATGGAATACTCCAATGGGCCTCTTTACAGTCCAATCATCCATCAATAGCCGCATCGCATTAGGATTTGGATCCCCAGACCCAATTTCATATAAATAGACAAGGGCATGAGGGTTATGCTAGCATCAAAATCACATGATGCCTTAACAAAATGTAAAAACCCGATCGTACACAGAATGGTGAAAGCATCATGGTCCTCTTTCTTTTGCACCAAGGACCTTGTAGTGATTTCACTACGATGTTTCAATCTATCATCATCTTCAAAAGTTATTGTCCTCTTCTTTGTCACGATCTCTTTCATAAATTTGGCATACCTAGGCATTTGCTCCAAAGCTTCTAGCAAAGGGACATTAGTGGAAAGTTGCTCAACATACTTATTAACTTTCTTCAGTTTTCTTTTCTAACCTATATCAGAAGGGAGGTGCAGGTCTAGGTATAGGAACAATTTTCTCAGTTACTTCTACCTCCTTGTTTGTAGCATTCTTAGACTCTCCTCCTAACCTCTGCAACCTCATTATCTTTTCTAGTATCAGTCTCCATCCCAAACGACATAGGGACCATGTTTGATAATAAACCCCCTCAAGTAGTGACCCGCCTTCAATTCCCCTCTGTCAAACAACCCCCATCTAATCTTCACAAACACATCATCATAAGCTCCTCCTTGATCTAATACGCATCTCCCGATGGTGAATCTTTAGTTAAATAGTTCACGGCATTTACCTTCTCTGCTCCTATAGTCACATGCTTTAAAACCAACCCTAGTTATGCCCTTATCTGCGTCATCTCCTTGCGAATCTCATATGAGGGTTGATTGTTGGTAGCTTGGATGGAAAATGTGCTCCTTTGATTTTCTACTTTTCTGGTACTCCAATATTTGTTATTCCAAGATATCTTATCCACTTTCTTCAATATCTATGTCCATTTGGATTTTCCATAAGAACTTCCCGCAATGGTATCAAGTACTACCTTATTGTTATTATCATATTCCCGATATAAGTACTCATTAAGAGACTCATCATCAAGAAGGTGATTTGGGACACCTCTCATGAAGGTCGTGAACCTTTTCAAAGAACTACTCACAGACTCTCAACGTAGTGCCACAAATTTGTTGAGTTTATCCCTCTTATTCAGATTCTTGGACATAGAATAGAACCTTGTTAAGAACGCCTCTATCAGCTGGTCTCATATACAGATTGAGTTGTAAGAGTGATCATGAACCACACATCAGAATCTATGATCAATCATAGTAGGAAAACCCACAACCCAATAACGTTCATATCCCGATTCAGTTCCCAATACATCTTTTGCAGACATTAATGATTTCTGCAATTTGAGAATGTGGATCATCAAGTGGAAACCCTGAAAATAAACCTTTTGCTTTAAGCATCTACAATAAGTTACTAGTCACCACAAATGTATGCCCCTGAGGTAAAGGCGGTAGAACACAACGTCTATCAGATTCAGTAATATTTAGGTTGACCATAAACTGGTCATGTGGTCGAGTCCCTGGCGGATCTTGTACCCTCAGTGCATCTCCCAATCTGTTGTAAGTTGGATCCTCATTGTTCACATTAACTATCCTTTAGTCTAGAAACCCATAATCGGCACCTAATTTCCTCTTAGAGGAGCGAAGGAACTCCTTAATTATTTATCCTCCACAATATCTGTCAAGTTCTATATCATAGGGAGTGAGTGGTTCTCTTTGGCTCTATTAACTTGGTATACACTAGAATAAGAACCTGATAGAACAAAAATAGAAATGAAAAAATAAAATTAGAAATATTTGGCTAATGTTTCAATAATGTAACTAAACATAATTTAAAAGCCTTAATCCCTGGCAGCGAAGCCAAAATTTGATACGTTTAAATTACACCTCCCTAAAGAATCATAAGCTATCGTTATCAAGTAAAGAACCCAACATGCAAGTTGAGGTCGATCCGACAGGAAATATGGTCTATACTTAAGTTCTATTTACAATCATCTTTGTTAAGCCAAGGTATTTCAAAAACAAGTAACTAAAAGGGGGGATTTGTGTAACAAATTTGTGAAACTATATGAGTAATCAATTAGCAAAGTTAATGTCAGAAGTTATCAAGATGAGAAAGAAACTAGCGCGTCATAGCAATTCTTTCCTAGTGTATTACAAGCAAAGCGATAAGTTATGTATATCTAAATTATCTGTCTGACATCTATAGAATTTCACCATGTACCCTTATCAGGCTACATGTGTATAATTTACTAACTCTTACAATTACCTTTTAATATTATACTTCACATCAATATATGTCTTAGTATTCACACTCGCACCAATCTACATCAATTCTATTAGATAGTAACACACTAAATCTATGTTGAGAATTATTTTCGTATTAACTACCTCATTTATCCGTCAAGTAGAAACAATGTGATTTCTAACATTGGCCACCGTTAAAAATACTTCTAAATGAAAGAATTATAAATGTGTACAAAAACACTATTCTACAATTACTTAGTTACTATTCATACTTCTTTATTCGCTCATTGTTCCCACAATCCTAGTTGTGGATTTAGTTAACTATACTAGAAAGAACAGAATTCATAGTTTTAGTTGCAATGATCATGAACTTAAGTAATATAAATGACAAAAACCAAGAAATCCAACTTGAATTGCAAAGTTAAATCTTCAAAACAAAACTCAAAAAATAAATTAATTAATCAAGTCGAAAAAAAATAACTTCCAAGTTTAAAGTAGAACTCAAGTAAGAATGTCTAGCCCCTAAAACAGGGTTTACATACGCTATTTATAGAAAACAAGTCCTAAATTTATTGGAAAAGAAAATAAGAAAAACTTGTTTATGCACGCGTCTTTGTTTCACGAGAATGACTCATAGATTATCAATAAATCTATTGTCCGTAAGTCCCTTCCATCATCCAGGACTTAAAAAATATTTTCACCGTCTAAAAATAATCTTATCTATAGTAAATGACACAAAACCAGGACGGATTGTAAATCAATCTACGGACCGTCAATGGTCATCGTGCTTCCACACATAGTTAGAAAGCCTAATTCTTCTTCCATGCCTTGTCTTAATGATCTATGATCACCATCTACGGAACGTAAATGGACCTACGATCCTTAGATCACCTCCATAGATGCCCTTTTAAAAAATTCTTCCAACTATCTCTTTACTTTCACGCCTAAACATCTTCCCTGCAAGACATGATAAGAACACAAAAAAACCAATGGAAAATGCCTTGGACACACACAATTCTTTTAGTGAAATGCAATAAAAATAATGTAAACTCAAGGTATATCAAGAACTATTCAAGTCATCGGTATTGATAAAAACTGAGAGTTGAATTTGTACAAGAACAACAACTTTCAACACAACAGGTGGCAAAAATTTCCCAAAATGAAAAGTTTTCGAAAAGGTCAAAATTGTTTCGCAATTAAGCCAAAAAAGAGTTATAAGATAAAACAATTTCAAAAGCAGTTTTAAAAGCACAATTAAAAAACAGAAAACCCAATTATATAACAAAACACAAGTACTGAAAATAAGAAATTAACCAAAACTCGGTGGGCCTCACCCCACCACAAACAAGAGTGTTTGTCCTCAAATGCAATTGATAAAATATTGATAAGTGAAGGTAAATAAATATAGATAGAAGGGTAAGAGAATATCCTGGTTAATTTGTTGTTCCATATACTTGAATATTTGTTCCTGGAGTGTCAGAAGAACGGTTTTCATTAGGGAGGTTTCCTTATTAGGGACGATAATGGTCCTATTATCATAGAAACTAGAACTTATGCCCCCATTAGAATTTTATGTCTCCATTGGTTCCTCACCATCAGTATCTGTTGCTTCCTCGCGAATATCTTTGTTTTCCTTTTTATCTAATTTATATCTAGTTACCTTGCTGAATTTGGTGATGGACTTTATCTGCTCTACCTATGTTTTCAGTTCTGTGATATCCTTTTTCAATGTTGTCATCTCATTTAGGGTTCGTTTGTTACATTTGCATATATATACATATATAGAGAGAGAGAGAGAGAAAGAGAGAGAGAGTATAAATATACCCTTTGTATAGGAATATTACTTAGTCTTTTACTTTTATTGCACATAGATATATAGAACATAACATAGTCTCAAAAGCATGTATCATGTCATAACCATCTAACAAGATTATATCAATTTTAGGCCTAGCCCATACATTAACAAAATAAGACCACATATAGGTCATACAATGTTTAGTATCCAACTAAAAAAGAAGGAACATAAGAGTCTTAAAAACTAAAGCAACATCATAGGCTTGATAGTGGCATTGCTCTCGGAAAGTGAGGACCTACCAAACTTGGATGATTAAGAATTCCAAGTCTTCTTCATAGTCGTCTCCAAAATCCCTTCAACAACCGAAATCTAAAATGTTGGGGAAAAGGAAGAAATGGGGTTAGTAAACCATTTGTATTAGTATGAGACCAGATGGACACATATCATGAAAACATGCTAAAAAGGAACATTTCATTAAAGTATGCAATTTACTTTGAAAAGTTTTATGCACATCCAACAAGACCATACCAATCAATAAGACATGTTCATTAAGTCATAGGCATGTACCTCACAAGACCAACAACATAAAATCTAGTCAAGCCCACATGCATATAATATAATTGAATACATAGTCAAGCAACTTTATCATCAAAACATAATAGCAACAAGTATGAATAAGAGTTCATTATAACGTAACCAAAGCAAGACCATCAATCATGACTCTCTTTAAGTCCACTTGTGCAATAACTAACCAAAGCCTCATAACCTTATTTAATTAAGTAAACTATCAAGAAATATAATCAATGTCCAACCTTACATAACATAACATTAATAATACATAATATCATACTTTAACATTATAGACCAATACATGTTCATAAGAGTAATTATCCTCACATAGAGTCATTAACATGAAAGGTCATCATATACATATCATTTACATTAATAAGCGTATATATACATAAGAAAAACCTCCTAAGGCTTCCTTCAAGGCAAACTAGTAGAAGGCATAGGAAGAGTCTCATACCCATACCTAGGATAAGTCAAACCAATTAAGTAACCTTAGTTTGTTTATACTTCATCACTTCATTTTAATTTAGGGAACACTTGCCTTAACTGACATAGACCACAAGAGCTAAGTGTGGAATTCGGTGTTGTACAACCTTACACCGAAGGAAAGTGGTCTACTGGCCAAAGTAAAACCAAACATAAACATAGCTTTCTAGTTAGATCCACTAGCTAGTGTTCCTGTGGGGGAAACATACTTCAAGAACTAAGAGATAGGTACAACCTCTCTACATTCCACTTGGCAATTGGATCCTCCTCTAATTGGAATCCATAGGATGAGTATCCCTCATAGGGGAGTCTACAAATCATGTGTAACTATAGGGTGAATCTTCCTCTATAGAAAGTCAACACTTCCCATTGTCAAATTCACTCGGTGCTAAACTAAGTCCATTTTTGAAATGTCTTTAATGCATTTATTAAGGTATAACCCTTGTATAAACATCACCATCATCATAGATCAAAAAGAATTGCATGAGTATTGTCCTTCCATTTAAATTCATACATGTGAGGTTAGTACATTAACATATTCATAACATGATAAGGCACATTGGTAAATCATCACCATCCTTATAACATTTACATCTTATCCAAGACCTCAAAAACCATATTCAACACATTTAAATTGAACATTATACCAACCCTATCAATCCTAATACAAGGCACACTCCAATACAACATCAAGACTTAATCACAATTAACCATAATTGAAGTAAAATATAGGGATCACAAGACTTACCAAGTATCCTTCATAATTTATCATCAAGGTCCTACCATGAAAATTTACTCAACCCAATTAGGGTGTAGAATCATCATATAACCATAACCAACATGATAACAAGGCTAATTGAATAACTACATCATAATTCAACAATAGATCATAGCTTAAGACAAGAGACATAGATCAAAGTCATAGTTTAACTCAATAAAAACCCAAGAACTAGCATAATAAGACTAAAATTATCCCTAATATATTCAGTATTAATACATTAATGTCACCTATTAATAATTCAACCAATAACCAAGTCAATTAAATAAACATTACCCAATTTATATCAAGATCATAATCTAGAGTTAAGGGGAATAGGTCATCTTCTACAAACTAGACTAATCCTTCAAGATATAAAATAATTAAATCAACATACATGTTAATCTATTCATAATATCCAAAAGAAATTATAAACAAATCAATTCACAACATCAATTTTGTATTGAATGAAAACCCACTTGAAAACCCAACTTTTGAAATCAATTTGATTGAACCCTTTGAGGAAAGAGATCTCAAAGGTGAAAGGAATATCATACCTTAATAATTGATGAATATTAATGTAGAAAATTGAAATTTGTAATCCCTTTAATCCACCTCTATCTTGGTCTTCAATGGGGTTCTTCACTAGAGAGAGAAAGAAGAGAGAAGGAGGAGAGTTTGGATTTGTGAATTATAAGAGTTTAGGTTAGTCAATTTAGGTTAGAGGCTTTATATAGGGGTTTAACTAACTTAATTAAACCTCTCATAACCCCTAATTAACCTCCTACCTAACACAACCAATTAATTAACTTATGTAAAAACGTGCAGTAAAAACTAGTCATCACAGACGACATCATAATCGATGGATCGTGGGTCAATCGACGAGCACTGCCCCCTTGCGTGTTGCACGTCCGTCGATGAGTTCAGAGATTATGATAAAGAGGCCTTTCAAGAATTTGGCTATGTTTCTATTGATTGAGTCAATCGAGGCCCCGTCGATTGGACAAAAGCCATCTGTGGCATCCGTTGGCGACTTTGTCCATTGACAGCTTTTGGTAACTTTTGCAGGGGTCCTCCTCATGGTCCCTTTGGTTGGTCCTTGGGGAGTCGTTGTCAGGATTTTTCGACTATGAATTAAATCTAATATGTATTAAAAACCCTTCCACAATTTTTCATCATTTTCCGTCTCCTAAAAGCTAGTCAACAAGGATAAGGCACGCTAGTACCTCATTGAACTAGTTTCCGTACCCCATGGATGTTCTTGGACGTTTTGATTTCTAGACTTCTTAAATGACTTAGATTCATCAAAATAGACTTTAAAGCAATGTCTAAACCTTATGACACTCATGTTAGGCTTTAGAACACGTCTTAGATTTTCGAAGTGTTACATAGGACTTACCCGCACCCACTCTTTCGATGATGAATGTTAGGATATGGAACTATGGTTGACCCTCTTGGACTGAACTTCATGTCTTCCCACTCCTTAGGCCATTATTCTAGTGTTCTTTGTTTTGTGACCTCTCTCTCGAGCAAGTTGAACACACATGGATTGTTTATATTTGAAACTACAAACCCATTAAATTAAACCACAACAGCTAGGTGAAATCACTATTAATATGCATCTAACCTATCAGCAAGCAAGACCCAACAATTATATCAAAACATATTTGCTAAATCACACCCCAAGGATGGGGTTTTTAGCCACACATTAAGCATTAACAAAATACACCTAAAATGATAAACAAATCAAGCAGTTGAACCTTAATATGAGCAAAGGAAGAATAATGGAGAAGACCCACTTCCGATTTGGGGAAGAAGATCTCCTTTCATCAAGTCTCCTAGAAAACCATCTCCAAACTTGGGGAAAAAAATAACTTAAGATCTAAATCTCAAAATTACAAAATATGTCTCTACTTTCTCCTTTTCCTCTTTTAAGATTATAATGAGTTTAGTATTTAAAGACTTCAAAATATTTACTAGTGAATCCATTCGGCGAGTTTAGTCACAACCGTTGAGTGATTCGTTGGTTCGCCCTTCTTCTATATTATCGCAGTTTGGCTTTGCTTTCAACATCTATGAGTTATGGATCATTGGGCGGAATACTTTTACTTCGTAGAACTACTCGGTGAAGCGCGGACTGCTCCTTTTTTTAATCCACTTCCCTCAGGGTTGTGCTTGCTGGAACAAAGGGTTAAATGCATCCTTTCGGCTAATCACCAAGTATACTTGGTGATGCTCAGGCTACAAATTCAGCTCTTTTCATCCTTTTTGTTCCATCTTTGCGCTTAAGTGTCCATGCTAATAGCAAACTTCAATTCCTAAAATTTAAAAGTTTTCATTAGATATTGAGATAAGAGAGAATGAGCATTTGAGAACACTATTTTCATTAAAAATAAGGCCTGATTGACTCCAATCCGAGGAATCATCTGTCACCTACTTTAGAAGAGACTAAAATGGTTGTAAGAGAGTTTTTGGGATAATATCAAAGTTGACTGCTATATAAGAAGTTAAAAGAAAGAGTAGCCCCTAGATCTAAAAGAGCATAAACATCAAAGTTAAAAATTTGTAACATACAAGCAACTACATCAGGAGAATCTTCCTGACCCTGGTGATCCTAATGAGAATACAACTATTTTTAGCGTTGTCCGCCACCTATACCAAATGAGTAACCTGCTGATTCGGGCAACCGATTGGTGGTGTTAAAGTTATAGACTGAGGCTTGCCATTATTTCTTCCTTGATCATGTTTAGAAGAAGGAAAATCTCTCAACTTGTGACCACACTGACAACATTTAAAGCATCCTTCATTCCCTGCAAGACACTCACTCGGATGGTTCTTACCACACTATGGACAAGTTGGGTAGGTTCTAGTTTCCGAACTATTTATGAAGGTATTAAGACTGAAAAATTTTTGTTCAAACAACAAGTGATTTCCACCACCCTATATTTGCTGAGAATACTCACAATCTCTTGTTCTAGCCTTCTTATTATCCTTATCGTGTTCCTAAGCTTATATCTCTCTACTTGGTAAGCAAGAGTCATGAGCCTATTTATGTTCATATTTTTCGAGCAACATAACATTCCTACACTCCTTTTTCACAAAGTCGGATACCCTATATAGAAACTTGTTAATTTGAGCCCTGGAATTGGAAACCATGAGAGGAGCATACCTTGAGAGTTGGTTGAAATTGAGTTTGTATTATTGGGCCGACATGCTACCTTTCCTAAAATTCATGAACTCTTATGGTTTTGCCTCCCTCAGTTCTGTTGGGAATAATCTATCTAGAAGAAGTCTTCCTAAACACTATGAAGTGATAGGAGTTACACTCGTACCCCTAGTTTCTTTCCATTAAGTAAAACAGACGTGAGTTACGTCCGAAATATGGTAGGACGCTAACTCCACCTTATCATTTGGAGTCACTTGCATCAATCCAAAGAGTTTCTTGAGCTTATTTATGATGTTTTGGGGATCCTCACCAATGTGAAACCCTAGAAATATAGGAGGATTCATCATAACAAAATCACGAACCTTGGCTATCACTGATCCACCATAGCATTCTAAAGGAATTGGAACCTGCAGGTTATTCTTGTTGGTCATACTCTGAGTTAACAGCTAAATCGCATCCTAAAACTCTACATTCAAAACTTCTTAATCTAGGACTGGAGGAGTTGCATTAGTGTTGCGTGCATTCACATTTCTTTCGTAAGTCTACGAAGAGGCAAGAATTAGAATGAGGAAATTGGATAATATCTCAAGCACGATAAGACAAACAAAGAGAGAAAAGTTTCACTAAAACACGTCATAGCCTCTCTCTCATTAGATGTGATGTACTTCACACCCATAAAAAGGACTCTACTTAGTGCGACTTTTCAACCATCCTAGGACTTTTAAACCTAGTGCTCTAATATCATTTTTTTCAAGCCACCAAGCTACCCCTAGGATGCAGACACGACATCTAGGATCATGAGTGACCCTAAGCTAACCCTTAGTTGCCATTTCATAAGCATAGTTAAAGATAAACTGAAACAAGAAATACCGTGCAGAAGATTAATTATATGATAAACTGAAATATAGGGAATACCATTAATGTATGAACAAATGAACTATAAGTTTAATGTCAACTAAAATATCAAACATCAAAGGTAAGTGAATCTTACTATGTCTGAAATAAAGCCTCTAAATGACTAAACATGTTGGGACATGCTCAGCTAGATCTTGCAAAAACCGAAAGAAAATGAATGACTGAAATGTAGATAAGAAAAATGTTTTGCATCCTCGGAAAATGAGAAGTCATCACTGATACTCTTGACATGAAGATAGAGAACTAATATATGAGTGATCTAAAGTTGGGGACCTAGAAACGCATCACGAGAAGATCTAGCACGAAGTGTGAGTTATTATTTTAAAGGTACTAAACATGCCGATAGAATAAAGTTAAAATATACACATAACTGAACAAATCATATAATTGAGAAATGATGTAAGATAAACATGATACTCTATGGGAAGTACTTAACATGAACTGACTGAATGAAATGACCAAGTTTATAACATGTTAAAACTAAATGCTCGATAATAATTGATCAATGCACTAGAATCTGACAATGGGAGATACTCGTATCCGACATAAAATCGCATGAGCTAAATATGGAGTCCAATGTATATGCCCTAACAAGAGGTCCCAATAATACTCAACCAAAGGTATAGAGGCATGACTAGTATGATCACAACACTGATGCCCACAGAGGGGGCTTATAACATACGGGGACACATAGTTTTGGAACATGAGTGTGAATGAACTTGAGTGTGAATAACCCTAGTATAAATTGGTATAAAGCCTACTCCTAACTAAATATACAAAATTTATAACATAACTGAAGTAAAATGGACAGCTCAATAATTTGAAAAAGCAATACTTATATCTAATAATGAAACATTCAAAACTAAGGCATGTATATCTGTTTATCTGTTCTAGCTAGTGTAATTCATCAACTAAAATAACATCATAACTAGAGTTTTGAATTTATACATGATCATGGGCAAAAACAATACTATTACATCATAATGTGATTAGAACATTAAAATAACTAATTCATAATAATATGGTGAAAGTCTAGACACCCTTGGTTAAGATAATATGGAGGGAATCAAGAATATGACTCAATTCTAGGGACCAAACGGGTGAGAGGAATCCACTAGTGAAATCCCACATACTTGGTGATGTAATTTACAGAGAAATCTTTTCACTTTGATGTTTGAACTGATGAAAACCTTACTACGTGTTCTTGAGGGGCTGCTCGACTTTCTCTCTATTTCGCTTTAAGTTCCACCTGAGTTTTGGTGAATATTTATCACGGTAAGTTCTAGTTATACTAAGATAAAACTGACAAAGACTACAAAGTTTAAGGGTTGAATGTCTTCGTTTAGGGTCCAACACAAAGGGAAAATATCAAACAACCCCTTTCTTTAAAGTCTGGTGGGGCTGACCATGGCCCCTCTAACAAAACGTCAAAGGGACCGCGGACCATCTAGCCAGTCGTGATCCTTGGTCCAATAGTTGTAGGTTTCTAGGTGTTTAAATCACGAGCCTTACCATGGTCTGTGTGAATGATGACCATGTATCGTGCAGGTCAACATGGTTCGTCACTTGGGTTGGTGGTCTATTCGCTCAGTTCTACAGACCCTCCCACAGTATTGTAACACCTCTAAAATGACTTAGATGAAACAAGATCCTAATGATTGTGTATTAATATTTTGAAGTTCTTAAATGATTTAAAATGATATTATGAGGCAGTGGTTAAAGTTTCAATAAGTTTGGAGGTCAAACGTCCAAGAAAGTCCATGATGTTTGAAAGATTTGTCGTGAAACAATCTTGTGTGTCTTCATATGTTTCATTGAATTTTACGTGATTGTTTTGGAAAAAATTTATCTGGTAATTCCTAAAATTGTATACGAAGATATTCGGGTTTGAAACGTCTGGGCAAAAGTCCCCTAGTAACAAGCAAGAGCCCTTGAGGAAGGACCTATCTTGGTGGCCAAAACTGCCTAAGGTAGTCCCACCTACGGAGCGCAATCGACACCCAGTAGGCTGGTCGACGCCCCATCGATGGACATACGCCCCATCGATGGTGGCTTGCAATTCGCCTACTTCACTATTAAGTGAAAGGGTGAAATGGTAATTTCACCCCACGTCCAAATAATTAAAAGGACGGTTTCCTAAGGTTATTTTGGGTATATAAATAGTTTTATATGCCTTAATCACTTAGATGAATTCATTATTACAAATGAAAACCTAAATTCTCTAAGAAATTCTCTAGAACTCCATTAGAGTCAAAACTCAAGATAGAGATTTGATTGAAGATTTGTTTGGTTATTCTTCATAAAATTCATTGTCTAGCATCAGTGAAGGTATGGACTTCATCCTTAAATCTCTTTTTTTCAAGGAAACAATCTTCGAAGTGATTTTTGAAGTCTTTCAAAGATGAACTTTTCCAATTTTGTAATCTATCCATGCGTTCTCGCATTAAATAATTTGAATCATTGTATATTGATTAAATTGTTGTTAATTTTATGATTTTAACCTAAAAACTCTGTGAACCCAAGAAAATCATGTAACCCTATATTTGACTACTTTATGTGTGAATTGATTATGTCTTAATATTATTAAATTTTATGAAGTTTGATTAGGGATATTGAATTATGATAGAATCATGCCAGAATTGTTAGTTGGCTGCCCTAAATTCATAAAGTCATGTTGAATTATCTTTGATACATTATGTATTGTAATTGTTTGATTGAATTGTTGTTCATGGCCATTGGTAAGGGCCTTTGAGTATTGTGTTGGTTGAGTTGACTATGGATTGAAGTTGTGTATTGACATAAATTTATCTATATTATGTAGTCTACTTCTTACATGATGAGGATGTTTGGTATGGTCTACTTATGGTGGCGGTACTATGTGCTTTACTTGTGAATTATGTGGCCTCATTGGCGTTACTGTATGAATTATGTTGATCATGACCTTGTCGAAATTACTTGATATATTATGATGATTTTTCTAGTGATTTATGTGAAGTATGATCATATCTATCTACTTGTGAATAATGTGAAATTATGTGTTTCTTCTATTAACATTAGGTGATCATGCTAGACTATGACTATGTCTTTGTGTGTGTAGTCTTAGATTGATGTATGATTCTTCCTACTTGGTTATGTGAGTCTTATGATGGTTATATTGATGATATTATAGTAGTGAATAAGTTGACCTATAGATGATGTTGTTTATGCTTATGTGCTTATAGAATGATATGGTATATGTGCAGTATGTGTGTGTCCTATTTTGATAGACTTGTGTTCGTTACTTGGTACATGTACAATGTGAATATGAGTTCTTGAATTAGTATGGTAGTGCTTCTTAGTATTGTATGTATGATCGATATGAGACCTTGAATATTACTAATAAGGTCATTATGTGGAACCTTCAACCTAGTTGGAAGGTTATGATATCCTTGAAGTTGAAAGTTGTAATGTTATCCTTATTGTATGAATGGTGGATTTAAGATTTATTGGATGGAACGACATGAAATCATCCTTATAAATGTCATTGAAATATCCTCTTGACAATTGTAGGTAGCCTTAGTGGACCCTCTTTGGTAAGGTGTAATGTGATTGGGTTATGAACTATATATGGAACCTCTTCATGTACTCCTTTATTGAAATTTTATATGAGACAAGCCTAGCACAAAGTGAGTATGGTTTGGGAAGTGGATTTAGTTAAGGATGTGGCTAGAGTACAAATAAACCCTTCATATTCCTTAACCATGTTCTTACATGGGATTTGTCCTAGTATTAACATTGGCCCGTAGAACAACCTCCAATGGAGTAGGTTCATGACTACAGATCCATGCATAGCTAGTATGGTCTATCTCGGATATTGTCTGTTCTCATAATATGGGATACCTACTAGTATTTGGAGAAGTTTTATGAAGTTTAGGTGGTGGTATAGGACACTATCTAGACATTGCACAATTAGGCTTTGATGATGTTAGTGAGTAAGTCCCTAGGTCTTCTCCAAGACCATTACTTGAATGTATTTATGTGTTGAATGTCTCTTAAGAACTAATAAAGATAATGACTTAAGTTGGAAAGTATGTTAATGACTAAGTACTTACCTAGAGTAGTTTAAGGGTTGCTTAGTTAAGGTATGGATGGGGCATCGGAATGGTCAGTTTATGTCTTACCTAGGGAAGTCTTAAAAATCACTTTATATAGGGAAAGTAAATTTAATAAGTAGACATAATCTAAACTTAGGTAGTCCTAAGGAATATTTAGGTAAGCTTGGAGAGGGTGTATGGGAGGTCTCTTCTTGAATTACATAAATAAGTTTTTTGATAAACTTTTTGGAGGATAATGTCATATTATATATATGTTATTGCATGAAGTGAGAATGATTTTACTCTAGATAGTTTAAAGGATCTCTTAGGTGTGTGAGAGGGGATTGTATGGGCAGTCGCTTCATAACTTACTCAAGTGAGCCTTAGAATCATCTTGGGTATGAGGATCTAATATTTCTGTGTTTTGAATGTATTTTAATTCCATATTGTGATATGTGAAATTTAGATGAACTTACAGTGAAGTAACGGTAAGCTCATTGTAATGTCACAGTAACTTTTATATAATGAGGCTATTATTTGTAATGTCTTCTAACTATGTGGTTTGGTGTTTAAATGTGATTTTTATGCTTATATTATGAAGTTTTAATCAAAAGAGAATATTTCTCATAAATGTCCGTTCCGGTGATGTTATGCATTAAGTCATGTCAAGTCATCTTAGTACATGTGTTTGTATAAATTCCATATATTTTGATATATCTAAAGGTGTAGGTGGAAGGTGAGAAGCGCCTTGAGGCAAAGCTTGGAGACTAGGATTCTTTCAAGCAAGTTGAAATATGTCCTCACTTGACTCGAAGGCATAGATATCTTTAGATTTCTTTTATTTCAAGTATTGTAATAGAGTAAGTATTTCAATATTATTATTGTATGGGCCGTATCCCAAGTATTCTTCAGTCTAAGATTAACATTTTCCTATAATTTTAATATGAAATATGTTTTAAGATATTTCATGTGAAAAGTTTTAATTCTGCACTACTTTTCATACATGTACACAATGAATAATGACAAAGGGCATGTACATGACCTTTGAGAGGTCAAGTACGCCATGTATCACTCCAAGAGTGCAATATCTTCTACGGTGTGCTCTCGGGATGTGACAGGTCTTTCATCAAGATCACGGCTCGTGGAGGTATCTTTGGTTCGATGTCAGGGCTTGGGGGGATTTAGACTCTCTACCACAAGCACTAGGACAGCCCGTGAGATGATCCACGACCCGTGGTCCACCTCTGCTGGAAGGTATTGAACCCACGACAATTCAATATACCGTGGACCCTATCAGAGTCCGTCAATTCTTCTGTGGTTCACTAGTTCAGGTATTTTTCTGCTGCATTTTTCTAAATCTAGTTTTGAGGTGTTACGTGTAGTATGACTTATGATATATCGTGAGTTTACGGTATTTTTAATGTATTTCACTTAAGAGTTGTGTGTGTCTAGGGACATTTTGTATTGGAATTCATGTTTATTGTGTTGTATTTGCAGCAAATAGGCTTGGACAAGGTTCAGAGAAACAACTAAAAATCTACAAAAGTTGCCACCCATGGAAGTGACCTACGGACGGTAGGTCCAGTTAATTTCCGTAGATGGGTTGGCGTGGAATGACACTCAGGGAAATCTGACTAAGTTTGGAACTACGAAAGAGATTAATAGACCGTATGTCGGCCCACGGACCGTCCTGCACAATCGTCTATTGATTCAAAGATTTTAAGTTCCACTAATTGTGGAAAAAGTTCCAAGTATGGATCCACGGAAGGGGACCCACATATTGTAGGTCAGTCTATGGTTCGTACTACACGTGTCTGTTGTTTGTGTGTCTTAAAGTTGAAGGTTCCAACTTGTGAGAAAAAGTTTAAGTCTTGGGCGACAAAAGGGACCTACAGACCGTAGGTCGATCCACAATCCATAGGTCTGTCTCATCAATCAAAGTCACGTCCAACAATTTATTTCCTTATTTTATTTCCTCTTTATTTAGGACAAGTTTTTCTATAAATAGGGTATGTAAACCTCATTTTTGGAGGTTAGACAACATTGTTTTGCTTCTAGTTTTTGGTATTCACTTGTGGAATCAACTTTGCAACTTTAGAAATTTGATTTTTCAAGTTTGTTTTGAAGATTTTAACTTTGCAATTCAAGTTGAGATTTTGAGTTTCTTCTACTCTACTACGTAAGTTCATGGTTTCTTCTTTTAAAAGTATGAATTGTGTTGTTTCAAGCATGAGTAACTAAATCCACAACTAGGATTGTGGGAGCCATGAGTGATTAACGACGCATTAATAATAACTAAGTAATTGTGGACTAGTTTTAATGCATGCATTGATAATTCTTTCTCTTATAAGTCTTTTTAATGGTAGCTTCTAGCCTTTTTGCTACTTATCAGACGAAGGAGGTAGTTAATAATAAAAGAATTATCAACAGATATTTAGTATGTTACTATCTAATAGTCTAATGTCAATTGGTACGAGGGTGGAAACTAAATCATACATTAATTGATGTCTAATATGAGGTAAAGGAAAGGGTTAGCAAAATATACACACGTAGCCGGACCAAGGTGTGGGTGAAAGTCTCTATTTGGCGGACCAAGAACATAGAGATATATAACTTACCACTTTTCATGTGATACACTAGGAAAGAACTACTATCATAAGGATTATCGCGTTATGAGTTTATGGAGAACACATGCACCCTAGTTTCTCTCTCTCATTGACAACAACAAAGTTTAAATCTTGTTCACTTGCTATTCAACAATCAATCAATTTTTTGTTACACAACAAACCCCCACCCCTCCCCCACACCGGTTTATTTACTTAATTTGTCTCGGAAATAAGTTTGCTAAACGGATATGATAGTGAGTAAAGTTTAAGTCAAAATCATATTTCTCGTGGGATCGACCCCAACTTACAAGTTGGGTTCTTTATTTGACAACGATCGTTTATACTTCTTTAGGGAGGTATAATTTGAGCGTATCAAATTTTGATGCCGCTGCCATCATAATAATAAGAACCCTTAGAGTGCTGACACGTGGCCGTTGCAGGCTGTTTGAATGCACATTACAGCCGTCTATTTCTCTTGGCTGCCAAGACATGTTCCGTGACAATGGTTGATTGGCAGATTTTTAATTCTACTGCAATTTTTCATCTAACCAACTTTATATATAAATATATTATTATATTAAAATTTAATCCATTAAGTTGTTGCTCAACATTTCTTCTTTAATTGGTTTTAGCTCCAAAAGTTTTCATTTTTCCACCAATTTAATTTACAAATAAGATATACTATTTAGCACAATCCATAAAATTCACAATCAAAACGGACAAATACAAACAACAAATATGAGACAAATAATGATTAAACATACGTATTTCATTCTCATATCAACTTCTTGAGTTATTAATGATCATATAACGAAATGATTTTTTTATATCTTTTAGAAACTGTTTTGAAATATAAATTAAGAGTATTATGGGACTAAGTATCCCAAAAGATATCAGTTTTCACATTGAAAAAAAGAGAATTTTATTTGTACAAAGAGTTTATGAGTTCAAATTATTTCAATGAAGTTACCTCTTTTAAAGAGGATAGTTTGAGCAATTATCTCAATCAGGAGGAAGATTATGTTTTTAAACATTGATCAAGAGTATATATTATTTGGAGTATAATATAGTTCTGGAAGCTCCGACCAGAGCAGTATCATTCGTAGCTCATAGTGATGGTTATCTGTAGAAAATCTCTCAAATAGGGTTAAAGATGCATTTATTGTATCACTTAATATATTGGGTTCAAGGATGAGTAAGTATTCTTTTAAGTTTTAATGATTTCACTGGTTGATTTCTTATATCTATTGTTCACGACCCAAACGGGCCGCGGACTTGGCACCCACATCTATCCTACATGTGAGCGACCAACCCATCCAATTCCAACGTTTCAACCATAATAACAAAATATAATGCGAAACAAAGACTTAAAAATCATTAATGAAAAGGATTAAAATATTAAAATAACTTATTAAAAACTCATATACTATTTATATTTCCAAAACCTTGTAAAAGGTCAAATCACCACAAGAAACATCGATCCTCAAATACTAATCTAAGAGTAATCTAAGAAGCTTAAAATAAGTAAAAGCCGTCCGGATACCGGAAATCTCAAGGCTATCAAGACATGACGACAGAAGATCCGTCCAAGCTAGAAGCAAATTTAGTCACCTTGAAATCTGGATTGATGAAGACTTGTCTAGAGAGTTGCGGCTAAGCGAAGACGACGGCACGTTTTTGCCTGCACTCCCCAACTGACCAAAGAGAGAACATACAAGTAGGGGTCAGTACAAACACGAGTACTGAGTAGGTATCCTCGACCAACTCAAAATAGAAAAGTACTATCAAATAATCATCAGTTAAATCAACTACAAGACTCACATGTAGCAATAACAAGTTCTATACCATTAATAAGCACGCCAAGTCACCCATGAGGGACTCACGCCTCAATGTTCTACCCATTTGGGAATTAGTAGGTCATGAGATTTGAGTATATTAAAGGCTTTCAAAGTTTTATGGCTGTTTCTTCGTGTAGGTACCGTTGACACTCCGCATCCATTAACTACGTGTCGGTTCGTGGACACCCGTTCACTAATTCTAGTGTCGGTTCGATGAAACCCGAGCCACTAATTCTACGTTGTGTCGGTTAGTGAAACCCGATCCACTAATTCTACAGTGTCGGTTCGTGACACCGTACACTAATACTACGTGTCGGGTCGTGACACCCGTTCCCTAATCTACGTCGTCGGTTCGTGACACCGATCCACTAATACTACATGTCGGTCGTGGACACCCGTTCCCCTAATCTCTACGTGGCGGTCGGGACACCCACGATCCCCTAATACTACGTGTCGGTTCGTGACACCAGTTCCGCTAATTTTACGTGTCGTTCGTTGGACACACCGATCCCCTAATTCTACGGTCAGTTCGTGGGACACCCGATCCCCTAATTACTACGTCGTCGGTTCGTGACACGCGTTTCCACTCTCATCACTTGTAGTTCATCAAGCCTTCTTTTATTTTACCAAGGCATATCAATATCTATTTACAAGAATATTGGGTTGTTCAAGATTTAGGATTCAAATAGCGTTCATTGCTTATTTTTCACAAGTTTGTAATCACATTCATACCAAGCATACAATTAAGGCATATAGAAGGCGTTTACAATACTACCCAATACATATCACTTCGAGCTATTAAGAGTTTTACGAATAGCCATAAACCATAAAACATACCTCCACCGAAGAAACCCGAATTCAAGCAAGCAGCTCCCAACTTTTCCTTTCCCCCAATGCTTTCGAACTTTCCAACATCATTATGATACATTTGTAAGTACACACACTTAACTTTATAATCAAGTTTTCAACCATATTCTCAAATTCACACCTAGGGTTAAGATCTAATTCTTCCAACTTACATAATCTACTAATATTCATATAATCTAATACACATAAAAATTTAATTATCTATCTCAATATAAAATATTAATTTGAATAATAATAAATTAAATATAATAAAGTAAATCTAATAAAAGAACCCATGACTGCAAACTATGAACAATCCACGGGAATGATAAACATTCGAGTGCCTCATACACTATACCATATATTCCTATATACTAATCCCAAGCATCACTAGCCAATTGCAGCCCTTAATTCTTTTTTCATAATAATTAATATTGAAACTTCAATACCTTGTGACAAGATCATTAATCCTTAAAAATAAATTACCTCGGGCATTTTTTTTGCCCCCACTAAATCTTGGGCCCAAATCCAAACAACTAACGTTACATTAACATTAATAATTTATTAAAAGAAAAACGAATAGCTTCTAATCACTAAATTCTCCTTCGTGTTCTCTCTGGAATACATATTTATACGTATTTCAAGATTTCAAAGTGAAGCTCCTTAACCTGAATGCAGTGGCTTTGTTTGTGGTAGTCGTCGAAATCATGACATCCTCCTCCTTTTTGTCTCCTACAAATAATTGCCTCAACCATTATCCACGATTTTACTAACAGGGAAAGTTGGTCTGCGCCATGACAGCATTGATAATGCTGAGAAACTCCATTCCTCTGGACTGCCGTTTGTTTAATCTCAGCCTCGGTATCAGACAATAATTCCTGAGGTGCTTCCACATCTTCACCATCTCATCGGAAATCTCATATCAGAGACCTGCCTCGGCAAACTTGTGGACTTCTGTATTGCCTCAGTTGCACTTAGAAGATTTCAAGCTCTGAAAATCCATCGTCTGCTTCTGAATTCTATATTATTCTAACCGCTCTTTGTGCCAGCTTGTGAAGAAAACTTCAGCTTTCCTTGAATACTCTTTGAAAAAACATGAGATGTTATTTGGTATCCTCCAAGTGTAAGAGCTCTATGTGATATTACATTGGAATCCCCTTTAAGACCATCATTGTGTCCTTTCAGGCAGAGACTTGTAATATTTGAAGTGGAATAACATATTCGAGAGCTTCCTGTTATAAATACTTGTTTCTTGAAGGAAGAAGACGCTCGACGAACTGCCCACATGGTTCCTTCGTCAAAGCGTGGAAAACTGAAGAATCCTTAAACCCTAATTAATATATGACTAATTATAGGAGTGGTGAAAGTGACCCACTATTAATTTTGATATTATTTTCTTTAACTAACAACTAAATAAATTAGTAAAACTTTCCCACTATTTTCATAATTATAATTACGAATAATTCAAAATATCCATTTAGAACCCATCAGAAAGTATCTTATGAAACACAAGGCTTTAGCTCTCAAAACGACCAAAAGGGTCGTTACAATAGATACCAATTTACCCATCGTTCGTCCTCGAACGATCAAAGGAAGGCAAGGCGGCAAGAAGAAAGAGTAGTTCGTCTCAAAAGTTCATTCGAAACTGTAGTTACCCTTGGCCTTATACCATAGTTGTTAACCAATCAATTGCAGACTCTACACCTCTCACACAATGCCTTAAATGGGGTCCATCTAACTGCTCTAGGGCTAAAACTATGATGTATGGAAACTCAACTACAACAAAACATTTCTAATAAATGGAACTTCAACGATCTATTCTCAGACTAGGACCTTGACAAAACATCTGAACAAAATTATCTAAACATAATCATGATAAAATTATAAGCACAAAGTGGCTTCAACCAGAAGTGGACTTTAACACAACTTACACACACTCATAAGCACAAACGTCACAGATCTTCAGGAATTATCTTTTCACACACAATCTCCATCACAGCTTAAGTGATGAAAATTATTCGCTTTAGACATCGATTACTCATCACGGGGACGAGTAAAAATATGTAACCCATGGAAAGAATAAGAATAATAGCAAGTAAACACCCAACAAGGGATACACTTCAAATGAGAACCTCTAACATTACTGTTAGGCAATTGTAAAATATTCATAGCAGCTCTTAGATTAGATTCTGTATAGCAAGTTTGTATGACGTACAGAGAACTATGATATACTTAGCTATTCAAACAACACCAATTCTATCATAATCGAAATATCAAGTTTGACCAACAGCATCCTACCCTATTCAGGAGAACACAGAGGATATTTACATCCGATTCACCCTAGAAAATCACCCCCAGATGTGAAAAATAGGTGGAATAGTTTCTTTTTTTTTTGAAAATGGATCATACCTAAATCACACCCGAAATGAAGTAGTTGTTACATAAGAGGTATATAACCAAGGTCGATAAACTTCATATATAGATTTTTGCAATAATTTCCATAATCAAAACATCCTTCATCATCTGACTCGATATCTTTGATTTTCTAGCTATCCACAATCACCAATTTAGTCCCTATTATATTGCCCACATACTTACTTTATGAACCATACATCCACTGAAGTCGAATCTTTTAGTACTAACCAAACATAATAACCAATCGATAATTCTACGTTACTCCAAACCCCATAATATATTCTTTTCCGCATTTTGACATGACAATACGAGTTCTAAACAAGGCTACTAACATTATTAAAAGTTGATAGTAACCTTCCATCATGATAAATATTAATCCCAAAACAAAGTCAACACCTCACACACCACTCCACATATCATGCTTTAGCCTACCATTCTAAACCATCAATACCTCATGCCAACAATTAGGAAATTCTTGTCATTCAAATTATTATGTATCCTATTAGCTCATAACCTCTATTCACCATTAAATATCTATGTAACACATCATAATATTCTCATGTAAATTCCCATCAATAGAAAGTATTATTCCCAACTCTAAATTCTTACTAACCATGTAGAATTATATTACACCTATGCATCATTCTTAAGTCATCTATCCAAAATTGAGCAATCTAACACATGTAAATACTAAATTCTTATGGCATCATTGTTTGCAATCCAGCAAATAAAACTCAAGACTTTATAAAAGTCGATGTGTTAAATATCTAGTAAGTCTATATCGAACTACTTACACATCTCACATCATATCTAAACTCATCGGCAAAATCGAACAACCATCAACTAAACTCATGGGTTTATACGAGAGGTCTGTATTATTCCTTACTTGTATCAACTCTTCTCATGGACAAAATTCTATTCGACCCCTCAATATATCAATATCTTGTTTCTTTAGATCAATCATTGAAATTCTTCTTCCTTACCAACACCCATGAACATAATTGCAAAACATTATCCAATATGTTCTCTATCTAGGACCAAACATTTGTTTTAACTTTTAGATCAATTGCAATAAAAGCAAAAATAACACACTTCCTAACCCTAACCAAGTAAGTAGCAATCGATGACTTCTCTTAATCTACCCTCACTTCCATGAAGTCAAGTAGTGTTTATTAACCAACACTCGACATGGACTAAATCAATTTGCGATCGAGAAAATATAGCGATTTCTAAGGACATTTTTTTTGTTTCTAATTGTGTCACTTCAAATACTCTAAGTAGTTACCATATTTGAAATAGAGTGGCAGAAGTCAGATCCAATTTGTATCCACTAGATACCAATTGGATTCAAGTAGTTAGCACGAAGAAAGAAAGAAAAGAATGGAATTTTCCTAAAGTCTTATGCTCTCAAGGAAAGTAAAGGCGTACCCTTACCGTTCACTCAAGACTCTACTAACTCGTCTTGTGTGATTAGACCAACAAAACCATTCTTGATACCCAAGTTGTCATGACCCAACCGGACGCGGACTGGCAACACACTATCCTACTATGTGAGCGAACCAACCCATCCAATTCCCAACGTTCAACCATAAATAAACAAAATATAATGCGGAAGACTTAAAACTCAATAATGAAAACGATTTAAATAAACTTATAACAAACTCAATACTATTTATTCCCAAAACCTGGAAGTCATCACCACCAAGACATCTAGCCTAAACTTTACTAATCTAAGAGTATCTAAGAAGCTTAAAATAAGTAAAGAAAAAGCTAGTCCATACCGGAATCTCAAGGCATCAAGAGACATGGACGAAGAAGATCCAAGTCCAAGCTAGAAGCAATAGCCACCCTGAAATCTGGCTTTGATGAAGATGTCTAGGTTGCGGCTAAAGTCGAAGACGATGGCCACGTTTGATGCACTCCACAAATGACAAAGAGAGAACATTACAAGTAGGGGGCAGGACAAAACACGGAGTAATCGTAGTATCAGCGGCCCCAATCAAAATAGAAAACAGGATATATCAAATAATATCATAAATCAACTACAATTACTCAACATGAGCAATAACAAGTTCTATTACTATTAATAAGCACCGCCAAGTTCACCCATGAGGACGCACGCCTCAATGTCAACCATTTAGGATAGAAGGTTCATTAGATTGAGTATATTAACGTCTTTCAAGATTATTGTGTTTATTTCTATCGTGTCGGTACGTGACACTCCGTCCATTACTAAGTGTCGGTTCGTGACACCCGTTTTACCCTAATTAGACGTGTCGGTTCGTGAAACCCATCTCCCCTAATTCTACGCGTCGGTTCGTGACCACCCGATCCACTAATTCTACGCGTCGGTTCATGACACCAGTTCCACTAATACTACGTGGCGGTTCGTTGACACCCGTTCACCGAATTCTACGTGTCGGTTCGTGGACAGCCGATCCCCCCAATAATACGTGTCGATCTGTGACACCCGTCCCCAAATTCTACGTGTCGGTTCGTGACACCCATTCCCGAATTCTACGTGTCAGGTCGTGAACCGATACCTTTAATACTTTTTTTTTAAAAACGGTGTCGGTTTCGTTGACACCCGTTCCACATACTCTCATCACTTTAGTTCATCAAGCCTTCTTTTACCAGGCAGCACAATTCTCATTAAAAAGGAATATTTAGGGTTTTTCAAGATTAGGATTCAATAGCTTCAATCATGCTTATTTACACAATCTTTGTAATCACTTCATACCAAAGCAACAAGTAGCATATAGAAGGTTTACATATTACTACCCAATTACATATCATTCGCTTTATTAAGGAGTTTACTACGAAAGCATAAAACCTAACCTACTCCACCGAAGAACCGCATTGCAAGAAGCTCCATTTCTTTTCCTTCCCCAATGCGTGCGAACCTTGCAATATATCCAATTATGTGATCAATGGGTAAGTACACACAATTACGGGAGAAGCAAGGGGGCAAACCATAGGCGCAAGGCACACCTGAGGGGGAGAGCTTTGCAAGGCTGTCCAACTGACAGTAATAGACGAATTATTATATAATGCTAATCACGTAAAAAATTTAATTTTCTATCTCAATATATAATAATTTGAATAATAATAAATTAAATATAATAAAGTAACTCTAATAAAAGAACCCATGACTACAAACTATGAACAATCAACGGGAATGATAAACATTCGAGTGCCTCATACACTATACCATATATTCCTATATACTAATCCCAAGCATCACTGGCCAATTGCAGCCCTTAATTCTTTTTTCATAATTAATTAATTATTGAACTCAATACCTTGTGACAAGATCATAATCCTTAAAACAATTACCTCGCATTGCCCACTAAATCTTGGCCCAAATCCAAACAACTCACGTACATTAACATTAATAATTTAATTAAAAGAAACAATAGCTTCTAAATCACTATAATTCTCCTTGTTCTCTCGTGAATACATATTTATTACGTATTTCAAGATTTCAAAGTTGAAGCTCCTACCTGAATGCAGTGGCTTTGTTTGTGGTACTCGAAAACATGACATCCGACTTCCTTTTGTTTCTCCTACAAATAATTTCCTTCAACCCATTTATCCACGATTTTACTAACAGGTAAAGCTGGTGCTTCCATGACAGCATTGAATAATGCTGAAGAAACTCCATTCCTCGGAGACTTCCGTTTGTTAATCTCAGCCTCGGTATCAGACAATAATTCCTGAGGTGCTTCCACATCTTCACCATCTCATCAGAAATCTCATGCTCAGAGACTGACTCATCAACTTTGTTGACTTCTTGTATTGCCTCAGTTGCACTAGAAGATTCAAGCTCTGAAAATCCATCGTCTGAATTACTATCTTATTCTCTACTGCTCTTTGTGCCAGCTTGTGAAGAAAACTTCAGCTTTCCTTGAATACTCTTTGAAAAACCATGAGATGTTATTTGGTATCCTCCAAGTGTAAAAGCTCTATGTGATATTACATTGGAATCCCCTTTAAGACATAATGGGGCGTTCCCTTTCAGGCAGAGAGGACTGAATATCTGAAGTGGAATAACATATTCGAGAGCCTCCCGTTATAAATACTTGTTTCTTGAAGGAAGAAGACGCTCGACGAACTGCCCACATGGTTCCTTCGTCAAAGCGTGGAAAACTGAAGAATCCTTAAACCCTAATTAATATATGACTAATTATAGGAGTGGTGAAAGTGACCCACTATTAATTTTGATATTATTTTCTTTAACCACCAACTAAATAAATTAGTAAAACTTTCCCACTATTTTCATAATTATAATTACGAATAATTCAAAATATCCATTTAGAACCCATCAGAAAATATCTTATGAAACACAAGGCTTTAGCTCTCAAAACGATCGAAAGGGTCGTTACAATCTACTTGAGTGTGTGTGTGTGTATATATATATATATATATATATTACAGTCCTTTTATTTAGTTATTTATTATTCTAGATTTATAAAGAAATATTTTAAATTTTTTTCTAATTTTCAAATATAGTTGAAACATAGCTGTTGTGAATAATGGATTTCGTGGTATACCAGGCAGCGCAACAAGCTTATTGGTTTAATAATAACTTTCTTTCCCCCTTGACTATTAGTTTTATACTAAAAGAGTTCATCAAAGATCTATTTTCATAGAGTAAAGTATTGTTAAAACAATATTTTTGACATGCCTCAAACTATGTGAATTCTCTATATATATTATGATCAAATAATTTCATAAAATTTCCAAAAAAAAATAAAAGGATTAAGCTCCACTCTTTCTCATTTTATTTCATTCGCATTCATTTTGTTTTATCGGGAGCACACCTAATTCGTAAATAAATATTAGTGAGGATATGGATATTCCATCAAGAACCGTTAAAAATTTTTGAAGCTTTGACTTCAAAACTCGTGTGTTGTAATTGTTATTAGTTGAAACGTTTTTTTTTTTAAGTTAATGTATTGGTTTTCGAGAAAAATTGATGAAACTTTAGAGTTGTGCTTTTTAAATTAAATTTTCATATTGGAACTCCAAAAAGAAAAATGAAAAGGATGTTATTGACTCAAGTGTAAAAACATGTTGTATGTCACTTCTATGACTAATGTATGGTGGAATTTGGATATATGATATGTACTCACCTAGTGGAAGGCTAGACCTAGTAATTTCGACGACGGGCTGTCCAAAAAATTATTGAGAAAAAGATGTTGATGACAGGGGTGCACTAAAAAATTCAAAATCGAATTATGTTATATTAATATATATTTGTGAATAAATGTTCTGAAATTTTAAAACCCAAATCGCAGGATATGTAGCTTTAATATTCATGTTTAATTTAATATGAAGTAAATAAACTAAGCATAAAAAAAGGGTGGAGGGTTTACGAGGTTTTCTTTTCTTTGCTTTTAACATATTGTTACAAATATTAGAATTTTATTTCAAACTTTAATGTAAAGAAATAAAAAAATCAAATTCATTGAAAATCCCATTAGAATTATAAGATTTTTAAGTTGTAGATTTATAAGAAATTTACTAACTATTATCTTACATAATTTAAGAAATAATAAAATATGAGGTACTAAAGAAATGAGTACAAAGATAAGCCACCGAAAGATTTGAACCTGCAAATCTGGACTCTACAAGAGAACCTGTAATTGCTGAGCCACAATAACTTACTCCGCTAAGGGCGTTCAAAGTATTAAATTAACAAGTTTGAACAGAATTTTACGTGGGTATACGATATAATTTTTTAACGAACGATGTTCAAGACGATATAGTTTCGCCCCTGATACACCCTACATATAAGATGCATATATATATAGCATACAATTGAGTGCTGAAAATTAATTACAGTAAAAAAATAAAGGTAAAACATTCCCATGGACTACAATTGAGTTACCTGACACCTTAATTACACTAAAGCTACAAGATCCAATAGCCCTTTTATTGCTGAATCTTCTTGCGTCCATCTATTTTGTTCTTGGCTCACTTTTGGAGCATAGAAGGAGAGAGGACGGGCGGCAAACAAAATAGTACATAACAAATGCATTCAGGAATAGTTTGATTACACAATAAACACAATCTAGATGTATCTCGATCTTAGACATGTCCGACAAGAACTTCATAACTTTAAATTGATCACCAGAAGAAATTTATTAACCGTTCGTCTGAAGATCTACGTAGTCGATGATGATACTTTCCCCGCTATTTAACAGCGAATTCCTTAAAAAAAGTTATGTATCTTGAGTAGTTATAAATGTAGGGTACGGTGTATAGTCAATGTGTATAGTAAATATCTTACGAACATTTTGTTGACTTTTTGGTTTATGGTTTATTACATATTTCAATGTGCTAAGGAATTTTTATGGGTCAAAACAATTATTTTTTATTGATTCTTGAATTTGATTGAGACTGTCACACCATTTGAACATATGTCATGATATTATTAGTCTTGAATTTGACTAAAATACCAAGTCACCTGACATATGTAGTTTGTGCATCAAAATAAAGTAAATCTCGTTTGAAAAAGATAAAATGGACTATTTAATTTGATAATAAATGGGAAAATTAGCAACTAAGTCATTATACCTAACAAATTTAGCCAAAATAACAACATTTTAAAACATTTATTCAAAATGTCAGAATGAAAAACTTTTACATAGAAAGGGTATATCCTAATATAATTTATTTACCTTCCTTTTATTTCTCACAATTTAGAGCCCCTTTGACTCAAAAATAAATGACTCTGTTAGCCCCAATTTTTGTTACTTCTGTAAAGCTTTATGGGCAACAAAATTCTAAACAGTGCATATTTGTGTATATAAAGAATTTCTTATTATGGATACGATCCTCAACTCTTCAAGTAACTTAAACCTTGTCGTGTCTTAAATCAAAATCCTCACATGTCCTTATGAAATCGTAGAAATTCATTCAGATATTTGAAACATTGTTCGAAAAAGTATTGAGATACAAAAAGTATTTATATGTTGTGTTGTTTGGATATGGATTTGGAATGGAACAAAGTGTCAGGTGAAAGCAGTGTCATTTTTGAAAGTGTCAATGTAAGTAAATCGCCGGGATGAGATGAAAGTAATCGAGTGATCGGAATGATGTTGTAATGGTAAAAAGAATAGAATTGGGATCGGCGATCTCGTTCTTAAAGATGTGATGAGTTGATGTTGGTCGATGGTGTGAACACACTTCCTGATGTCGAATTCCATAAACTTGCGAGAGGTTACCCACTCTTCTTTGATCTGTCTTAGGAAGGAAGTGGAAGCCTTGACCTGGCGAAAGTGCGATGTGTCTGGAAACTCGAAACTATAAATGGATTCGAGTACTTTCTAATCGAAGAACTGCTATTTTCGAATGTCAAAATTTAAAAATTTTATAAAATTGTTGAAGATAGGGGGTGATGTGAATGAACAACTGTCTATGGCAGCCGCTGGTTGCATTTGGTGTATCTAACCTATCAAAGTGT
This sequence comes from Solanum habrochaites, assembly GCA_027704765.1. Classification (NCBI taxonomy): domain Eukaryota; kingdom Viridiplantae; phylum Streptophyta; class Magnoliopsida; order Solanales; family Solanaceae; genus Solanum; species Solanum habrochaites. The sequence continues at coordinate 105,889 of JAKWJA010001597.1, read as the reverse complement.
ACTCTCTAACTATTTTTTTTTATGACTTTGTTTGTGTATTTTGTAGTCATTGAAAAAATTCAGGGCATCTTGCTAAAATTTAAATTTTTTTATGTAACTTGGACTTTCTTTTGTATGGGGATTCGTTTAAAGTATGTATATGTTTAATTTTGTATTAGATATACATAATTTTGTATGTTATTATAAAATAGGTTTATACAATTTTATTTTGAATTTGATATATAGTTATTGTAACTATCTACTTATGCCAACACGTTTCAATATTTTTCGTGCTCCGTTTTATATTACAATCTCAATTTTGTATGCCATCCAAAGTGCGTTGTATTCTTTTTTATTTTTCTAGTTATTCAAACACTGTATGCCAACAGTTTTAGGAGAGGGGGTGGATTATTGTTCTCACTTTATATGTCAATATCATTTTGTATTTCCATCTTCTTAGTATAGGACACACCCAACGTTTGTATTTCTTTTTTTTTTGTATTAATTCTAAATATTATACTAACAAGTTTTAGATTTTTTATGATCACTTTATATTTCAAATTCATTTTGTATGCCAATAAAATTTATATTTTTCAAAATTTGTATGATTCTAAAAATCTTCTTCGCTCCAGCAAAAAATTTATATCAATAGGACTTTATAAAGCGATATGATTGAATATTTTCACTGCGCGGAAAAATTAGAAAATATTGAAAATTTGCGTTTTAAAAGACAAGATAAGATAATGTTCACCTTATGGGTGGAACCAAACATGTAGAATAAGAAGGGATTTTGTAATTTTAACCCAAATCTAAAAGATGAAAAAGTACAAAAGTGTGAAAAAAATCTAGACCGACTCTTTAAATTATTATCAAAAAAATGGTATGATTAGGAATTATTATGTGGAAACTTGTTGAGCTTATAAATTTTTTAAAATTACTTTTTTGGAATATTATCTGTTTTATTTTGTCCCATTCTGTTATTTAACTAATACGGTATTTTTTTTTTAAAATTAGACAAATGATCAAAATAAGCATAAAATCCATAATATAACCAAAATAAAATATAACACTCTTAAGAAAGATTAAAAAGTTGCTGCTATGAGGGCCTCATTAAATAATTAAAAATAGTTGTCAGTTTTGAAAATTTACCTATGCAGATTTCCCTTTATCTTTGATATGCTATTGTCTTGGATACTAATGTGATATCATAAGTTCAATGTATCATATTATCCTTAATATTGAAACGATGATATGCAATTTTCCAACCCTCATAACAATAACATTTTACTTGTAAGGTAGAGCTTGACTTCGCTTTTCTATTAGTCATGTTTTCCAATTCAATTTGGCATCTCTATTCAGTTGTTTTTTAGTTGAACCTGCCCTGATAACTTTAGACACTGCAGTAATATTCTCTATCCATACTGACTAGAAATAAATAACCTGCATGCTCTGGTTTATTTTAAATTCTTTTGAATACCAAACACAAGAGACCAAATGAACACCAAAAACAAGCAACGTTCTATCCATACTATACATAGATGGGAATAACCAAAAGACGGTACATAGTGAAGAAAAGCTACACTGGGTCTATGTATGACACAAGATAGACCTGAATGTCAAAAGAAAAGTATATTTTATGGTTAAGACCTAATACATGTTCTTCTCATTGAGTCACCTCCACATTGTCTGCAGTGGCAAAACTTACACTGGTGAAAAATGCTCCCACTTCACAAATTTCTAATTAATGTCGAAGACTTCCGTCGACAACTAATTACAACATTTGGCTCACATTAATTTTTTCTCGGGACTTGGGTCATACCTATAACTGATATGAGGAAAAAGTTAGAATGAGGACAAATTAAAACAAATGATGTGCAATACCACAGTGTACTGGACAATAGTGCAATAAAAGTGAGTCTGACAATTCAGGGCGGATCACAGGATTTTCATTGTCAGGAGATCGAAAAATAAAAAAATATTAAAACGTGTACAATAAGTCATTTCAAAGAATGGGTGACTTTAACTTTGTTTTGGGTTTAAAACCACACTTTAGGCACGTTTATTAAATTTAAAAAAGCTTTCAAAATATGGGTGTCCTTTAACTTTTTGCGGTTGTTAAAACAAACTTTAGGTACAGTTTTTTAAATAAAAAAAATGACTTCTGTTGAAAGACAGAACTGATTTTTTAAAATAAAAATAAACTGAAACTATAAAGGAAAAATAAATAAAATGTTATTGCTGGGATTCAAACCTAGGCCGTGAAACTTAATATTAAGGGGTTTTGTCATTGAGCCATCTATTTTTACATATCATTGATGGGGTTAAAATTATATTCATCTGTAGAAATATAGAAAACTTACGTTATATATATCTTGTATTTTTTTGTCGAGGGTGTTCGGGTGAAGACCCTGGACACAACGTGGGTCCGCCCCTGGACTAATCATGTTCCCATCTTCATCTTACCATTAGCGAAAAACACATATTTGACCTTCCCTTAGCAGGAACGAGTAAGTTGCTTAGGCTCAAGGCTTCCCCCAATTAACCTGGCCCTAGCGCTCTACCCCTTCTGCTGCCCCCCCTGTTCACCCCGCCCCTCTGGCTCCTCTCGCCGCCCTCTCTCTTGGCTCTCCCGTTGTCGACTCTTTTATGGGTCGTGTGTCCCGTACCCCTGGTCACCGCGCTCCAGGTATGCGCCTTCCGCGCAAGGTGTTTTTCTGTGGCGGGTTTTTCCCCTCACCTCCGGTAGCCCCCTTTCGTGTCCTTCCCTTCCTGTCAGTTCGCTGCTTCCGTGCTCCGTTCTGTTCGTGTTCTTTTCCGCATCCTCCCGCGCCTATATCACTTTTGTTTCCACTTCTCCCCCGTCTCCTCTCTCTGTTCGTTTGCAGCTTCCGTTTTGTACCGCCCCTCCCCTCCTTTCCCCGTCTTTTTCTCGCTGGGGCCGACCCCCCCCTTCCCGGGTCCACAGCACGGGACCTACACTGCGAGTGAGGAGTTACCCGGCCGTGTGCCTGAGAACTCTGAGCCCCACAAACGACGTAAAACCGATGTAGAACCTAAGGAATATCAAAACGCTCAGTCCGGAGCGAAGACAGAGTGGAGAAACGGGAAGGGGCCGAGGGACCCCAAGAGAAAAACACACCAAGGGGCAGGAACCAATCTACAACAATCTCACAACAAGAACCGTCATCCTTCTGTCCGTCAAGTTTCTCAAACTTGTTTGACGAGTCCTACACACACGTCCATGGAATCAAAAACTCTTAATTGACAATCTTGACAACTTTTTCCTCACGAAACTGGCAACACTACGCCCAAAGTAAATGAGTCAAACTTTCTCAAACTCGTGAATCGTAGTTGATCTTCTATCTGTGTAAGTGCACAATTTCTCGAAGCGAAACCTATCGTTCTATTCTATTGAAACTCTCGCTAAGTCTTGTTCAATACAACTTTTGTCTTTGGCTGCCTTAAAACATGTGTTTACGAGAAATCCGCACCCCTTTTTCTTGCACGTAGGAACTTTGATAAAAAAAAGAAAAAACTTCCAAGCAAATTTTTCCTTAATTAAAGGAACAAGTAGTGTGTTTTATTACGTAATAAGACAAACACCGTTATTGGTCGCTAACTCCTTCTTCGTGTAGATTTCTTGCTTCATGTAGGACTCCTATTTGATTAAGAAAACTATCTTACTTGCGAACTCCTTTATAAAAGGAAACTTTCTATACTGATTGCTTGTCAAAAAAATAATACTTCCTCATCTTTATAACTCATAATTCGCGTTGGTGACGTTCTCCTTATTCAAGTCGAATTCGGTCAGAAAGGAACACGTCGAGCTACTTGTTTCTTTCATATGCTCCTCTATTTGTCAATTATCAAAAAATTTCTCATCTTAATAAATTCCCCCATTTTTTATGATGACAAGTCATTGTTTCTTGTGTGAATAGATCAATCTGTGTTATTTCAGTTTCTTAAAACTCAATAAACAAAGCAAACATATTAGAGGATCAAGTTAGACCAATTGGCTTATAAATATTACACAAGTATGCACTTTCCCTTTTTGACATCATAAAACACTTTGAAGGCATACAACACACTAAGAGAAACAAACTCGATACTCATGGCCACTCGGTCTATCACCTTCGCAAACACTTCAAAATCATGAACTCAGTTAGCTATAGCAAAGCATTTTTACAAACATAGGAGATAGACATGAACTAGAAACTCAAACCCAAGATCAACATTAATCAAGAAGAAAATACACTACAACTGTAATCAATATTAAATATAGAATTAAGCACTTGTGATGAAAAAATATTGGAAGGTCAAAGTGTATAGTGACTAGGCAATAACAAAAAGATTGGCATGAGAGGGTAGATAGAAATACTTTTTTGACAGCAAAAAAACATCTTCTGAATTAACAAAATTAGTCGTCTTCTCAATTTCAAATGTAGCCTTGGTGTATGCAAGCTCATCCTTGAGCTTTGTGTTTTATTTTTCTTTAGCATACCTACATGTTCAATGTCACAAATTTATATGCAGCTGGTTCATGGCACATGTGTCTTCAATTTAAGCCTATTCCCTTTTTTATGGAATTGGTTTAATCAATGATGTACCCTCCGGAGAAAAAATAGTCCCTCAAAATCAGTAATCACCTTGCCTAAGAGTATTGTCTGCTTCCAAAATTTCACAACTCTAATTTCAATAGGGTCATTAAGAGGAACGTGTTCTCTCAATCTTTTCCATAGACGTGGTACTATCAAGTGCTACACCAACTATAATATTTTGTAACATCAATCCTAAATCCAAGTTTATATAGTTCCCAATAGAAGAACTAGGTTCGACAGATCTGTCCCCCATAGATTCCCCCTCACTAAGTGCACCGAAATTAAACCTAACAACTTAACTTTGTTCAATTTTAGGATCCCTAAAATATTCCCCCTCACACGGTACATCCTCCAAAACTTCCTCAGTAATTTTAGACACACCCAATACATATTCCCTATAAGAACAAGAACAATCTACTTTCTACACCACAATCTATATATTATAAGGCACCAAAGTAGAGGTGCCATCCACCGAAGTCATCTCAACCATAGACCATCACACTAGGATAAAGCTTTAAATAGGATTTTTGAGAATATATTTGTTTATAGTATAGAGGGCATGAATATATCTTTTGGGACAATTAGAAGAAACAGGTTCAAGTGCATTGGTTATATATTTAATTATGAATAATTGTAGTGCATATACCTTCGATTTCAAGATGATGCTGAATTTTGCTCCAAATTTATTTAGTCTATCTCCCGTGATTGATGAAAATACGATGTTATAGTGCATGAGTTACTTGGCTTTAAAGATGGCATAGAGACATACAACTAAATGTACAAGACTAAGCATAAAATTTATTATTAGAAGGAAGCATGAAAAATGTTCATTAGCCACAAAAAGATACTCATATGATTTTGATCATCTCCAAGTTCCAACATTTTCCTTTAAAAGTGTTTCATTGGTGTTTCCTACTTTTCCACCTTCTTTGATTTGACCAAAAAGAATTTTCACCACAAAACCTATGATTCCATCCTTTTCTTCGACAAGTGAGAGAAATTTCTTCTAGTTTCAATCATGTGTTTCAAGCAGCAACTGTTCATATAGAATGTTGTTTTCTTCCTCTCACTTTTCTTGCAAATTCAAGTTTTAGGTTTAGAAACTCATACAGGCTTTTGTCCTTTGTATTGATAAAAAGGATGAATCAGATCTCTATTAATCCATATTGGTAAAACATTTTTTATTTTTTTCTTTTGCCCCAACTTGTTCCTTTGAGATGATTCCTTTGTTTTAACATGGTGGGTTTTTCTATTTGAGGCAGTTTTGAAGTTCTTATTCATGCAAGTTATAACTATTGGGTAGGTACCCCTTGAATGACCAATACTACCACAATGTGTGCACAAATAAGAGGTTTTCTTAAGGACTTCTTTAACAAAACATATTTCACCTTTAGTGTTATGTGTTCAATTACTAAGTTGAGTCACGATCATTGATGATTGAGTCCATTTATTTCCCCCCCTCAATACTTTAGTTCTAGTAGGTCAAGATTTATTACTTCTAGATTTTTCCCTTTTAGAAGTTAGTTCATTTTTTAACCTTATTTGATCTTGGTCATATCTGCTTTGGTCACCACTAATTTGTTCTTTCTCATTCCCTGTTAAACTTTGCTTCAAAATTTTAGGTTTGAGAGTCAAAGTGCAGGAATCAAGTTGTTGTACTTGTTCCTTTAGAAGTTGAGTTTTTTTTTTTGAGATCAGAATTTAAATTTTTTAAGATCAATATATCCAAATTTTAAAATTGGAGCATCAGTAACTCTTATCCATAACTCATAATCTTTGGATTATAGAAAATCATCCATTCTCGCCTTCCACCATGTGTAATAATGTCCATTGAATAGTGGTGGTATGTTAATATTTTGACCTTCACCGTGTCTAAGAGAAGATGCAGAATTCATAGTAACTTTATCTTGAGTTATTAGACACTACAAAGATAACCTGCTCTGATACCAATAGTAGAATTCTAACCCCCAAATTTGCCGAAGGAACAACTATATTGTATATGTTCCTTTGCATATTAGTTTTGTAAAGAAAATGAAATAACGACACAATATTTTAAACCCCAACTCATAGAGGGTAAAAACAACGACCTACACTTCTGTAGTATTTAACTCCACTTCATTAATATCCAAGCCTTAACAAAAGATTGCAAACCTATGTAACCTAAGGAATTATAAACTTTAATTCTTATCTAAGAAATTATAAAGTCTAATTCCTAGATATCCAAGACAAAAAACCCCTGTTTAAGTCTTTGATCATCCGTCATATTTCTTAAACTTGTTAGACGAATCCTGCAACACACTTGACTGTAATCAAAACTCTTAATTACAATCCTACAACTTTATTCTCACAAACTGGCAACACTCCCCGATTAAATCTCGAAACTCTCTCAAACTCTTGATTGTGTTTGATCTTCTCTCTATGTAAGTGCACAATTTTCTTCATCGAAACTATCACTGTATTTATAAACTTTGAACTCTCTTAAGAATTGTTCAACACAACTTTGTCTTCACTGCCTCAAACATTGATTTACTAGAAATCCTTTTCACGTAGGACTTGGATAGAAAAAACCTTCCACACTAAGTTGATAAGAAAACTTTACTGTTCGTTAACTCCTCCTTCGTGAAGATTTCCTGCTTCATGTAGGACTTCTATTTGATTAAGAACTATCTTGCTTGCGATCTCCTTTATGAAAGGAAATTTTTTGTGCTGATTGCTTGTCAAAAAAGCAATACTTCCACATCTTTATAACTTTTAATTCGCATGGATGACGTCTCCTAATCAAAGTTGGATCCGTCTGAAAGGACACGTCGAGCTACTTATGTTTTTCATCTGTTCCTCTATTTGTCAATTATCAAAATCTTTCTCGTCTTAAAATTTTTTAAGTCAATTGATAGAACAGAGAACTTAAAGTAGCATATCCTATAGCATTCATAGATATATAAGGAACATTTAAGCTAATTTGTACCATCTTTTAGAGTATTGAATCTTGAAACTGCATTCTGCTTTACACATGCATTGAACAATTTCTCTAGTTAACAGTAACGAAACTATTGCTCAAGTTAAAACTAGTGTTGGAAGTCTTGTCTTTGAATTGAAAATTACTAAAAGTAAATGTAAGTCTAAATTTCTTTCACCTTGTGATACATGATTTCATAGTAGGCCACGAAAAGTAGAATGGTATAGTAATGAAAGTGCAACCAAAATTCACTACTACTCCAGTTAAAAACAAAGATTAGAAGTCTCATTTACGAATTAGAAATACGAAAGGCAACTCTTCTTGTATCATTAATCTATCAGACAATAAGCTAACAGGAAGTATCTTTGCAAGCATAGGAGGAGAGTGTTCTTAGTTGATAGCTTTAGACTTGCAAAGGCTGTTTTTTCTCAGCTGTACCATATTAACCATTTTTTTTTCAATATTTATCTATTTGTTTTGGGAAATTGATGTTATTGTTGTAAAGATTTATAATGCATATGAAATCGGATATTTACATCCAGAGTCTCATATATAGGTGAAGTGAAATTTAACCAATAAGCTAACATATGCTAGAATAAACAAATAAGATGTACTGACATACATACTTATGTTCTATTTTAAAATGTTCATTATTATAGTTTATAGCACCTCTTGAAGCATTTTTTAAGTATATAATAAATTAAAGAGGAGAAATAATACAAATAGATTAGAACAATGGAAGGCAGTGAAGTAAGTACATGTAACCAAATGTTCTCCAGTTGTTTCAATATTAGAGGAAAAGATCATGAAAGAAAGCAAAGTAGGCTAGAAAAGAAAGTAGCACCTTTTGTTTTTCTATTGCTCGTCGAAACTCCTAATAAATAGCAGCTCATGTTGTTGCAAGCAAATCAAGCAACTGATGTTCACACATGAATTAAAATAACAAACCAAATAGAATTTTACTCTAAGTAGAAGGTGGTATTTTAGGATAGAAAAGAAAACATTTAAGAACACATAAACCCAGCAAATCAAGACAAAAATGCAAGACCGGTGAAAAAGTTTCACAAATCTAAGAAAAAACAATTGAGATTGAAAAGAAAACCCATAATATTCATGAAGAGAAAATAGGGTAAATGAGATATACCCTTTCCTTGTTGTTGTAAGGAGCAAACCTTTCTAAAATTGGGATGAAAAGAGGTTGTTGCTCTTCATGGAACATAAAAGATGTGGAAGTTTTTAGATCCACCGTGTGGACCTTTGGAAACATGCAGAAACAAAAAATAGAAATTGGAAAAGGAGAATCACAAGATTGTCCTTACGCTTGAGAATATTTTTTACATGTAACGTATCTAATTTCAGCCTTTTGGCACATTCTCTATCAATTTGTTTACCTCGCATTAATAGCTCAAAAATAGTAAGAGAACTCTTCAATGTTAGTGACATCCTAGATATAGCATTTGCTTCCAAAGACAATTGCAAACAAACTATAATAAATATGTTGGAAATATATTTTTGTTTTTGGTGGGTAATACAAATGTATTGGGAGATGCTTGAAAATCACTATCGATCTTTTTATAAAAATGCAAGCAGTGATAGTTGTGAAGCCTATATTGGTAATCTCGATGAGGATCAACAGAAAAGAAGAGAGCAACCATACTTTTCAAGGTAGTTCAGATAGCAATAAGAGACTACGCAAATGATTTCTACTAAACTGAAGAAGCAAATGACTCATCGGGTCTTAGAGTCTTTCATACTGTAGAAGAGTATACATTTCATTTGAATAACATATTTACACGAACTACTCAAAAATATTTTCAAAATTAAGTCGGAAAAAGTGAATTTGAGATGCACAAATAGAATAACATCTATATAACTTAATAATATGTTTGAATACCAACATTTTAACCTTATTCAAACATAGTAATTAAACATCTCACATGCATGAACAAATATGCTTCGATCTAATTAATAAAAATGTTGATGTATTATGGATAAAGATTTGTTTAACGGGATAGGAAAATATTAAAGTAAGATGTTCAGAGATATACTGCCTAACCTAAAACTTTATAATTGACCTACCGTGTTTGTTACTAGGTTGCGTTGTCTCATAGGTTGCTATCAGCCTATACTACTCAATTTGGTGACATTCAGACGTTGGCTAATGTAATTTATTTGTCACCTTATTTCCTTGACGGAAAATTTGATGGTGTTGTGGTAATGAAGGAAATGAACTACATCATATGGAGAGCATAAAATGATGCATCTCATTCGTAGATGCATAAAAGAACTCGAAGTGGTAGAGAAAAGTGATGAAGTGACCAACAACAACAATAACATATCTAGTGAAATCAACAAAGTGGAATCTGAAGAAGGTACGGTATATACAGGCCTTACCACTACTTCTCCGAAATAGAGATGATATTGTCAAGATAGGGAAGCATTATTTGATGGAAGATCAACATGCTTCTTGAGGTCTGTTGGAGCAATTGGCAGAATTAATAAATATTCAACAATCAAATGTAAACCAAAGGACCTTATATATAAACAAATAAGAAACTGAGAAAATCTGAACATTATCAGACTGTCATAAACCTGTAATTTCCTTTCCCTTTTTTGGATCCCGAAATTTTTGCGCTATACATTGAATTATTCAATCATGTAAATAATGGTATGGAAGAACTGCTGCGCCGCGGGAAATCCTTCTCTATACAAGTTCTCGGACGAGGTTTTTGAACAGAACTTTTAATTGTCTAGAAATAAAAGTCTAAGCTACAATTTTATTGTTGTTGTTACGGTAATAATAGAATGAAAATGAAAAATTCTAGATAATGTTGGATGACTTAAGTCATTGATCATATTAAAGGTCAAGAATGAAACAATTAAAAAATATTTTCTACAAGGAAAAAAGAACATACAATAGCATAAAATACTCAAGAAGAAGTTTGATAAATATAAATGTATTACGTGTTCTCTCCTATTGAAGAATATAGAATTTCATTAACTTACCGATGGTGTTGAGTGACACTTTCATACCTCAAGTTTCATAAAGCTTTGTTTCCCTTACTACAAGCTCAATATTTTTCCCCCATAATGTTAAATCTTTGAAATTAGAATAAATTACCTTATTAAAATGGGTAACACTCGCTTAGCCAACTATAATTTAGACTACAAATTGACCGAAACGCGATCAAAATAATTGACACGGCGTGAATCAATTGCTAACTTTTGAAAATCTTACTCAGAGAGCATGTTCGATTTTTCTTTGTAAGGTCTATGCAATTGACACAAAATAGTTAATGAGTACATGAATATACAAAATCAGTTTTTTTTAAAAAATGAAGCTCAAAAATGATAGGGGACGAAAGAGAACACCAAAAAACCCTAGAAGAATACCCACTGCAAAACCTCACTGACCTCTCCAAAAACTTTTTGACGCAAAATATTCAAAACAAAGCATGCATAAGTAGACTTGGTCAATTAAGAACCGAAGACACAACTAATGTAGAATAATCATTACAGAATTTCGTATAATCTAAAGTTACTAAATTAGTTGTGACGCAAAAACATAAAAATTTCAGCCATAGAATTGTTTTGAGAGAGTACAGGCAAAATTGCCAAAGCAATACTATCTACCCTTTAATGATTAGAAATGTAATATCACCCGAGAAAAATTGAAACCTCTCAAAAAGAAATCCACAAGTGAGAAAAAAAAATAGAAAAAACAAAGCTCAACCCAAAGAGGAGCAAGAGTTTTGGAGGAAGAGGTTGATTTTGATTTCTAACTTATTTTATGTAGCAATTAGTTCTTTTAGTATTGACTTAAATTAAATATCAACTCATTTAAAAGACAAAAATAAAAACTTGAAAAAGCTCTTTGTTCTCTCAGCTGTAGCATATTGATCATTTTCTTTTCCAATACTTGTCTATTTCCTTTGGGAAATGGATGTTATTGCTGTAAAGATTTATTATGCATATTTCATATGTAATAGGATATTTGCATCTACAGTCACACACAAGCGCACACGCACGCGCTCTCACGCGCGCGCACACGTATATATATATATATATATATATATATAAAAGAAAGTGAAGTTTAACCAATAAGCAGAGAAGGAAAGTTTATACCAAGGTTTGAAGTATCTTTCAAGTATATAACATATTAAAGATCAGAAATAATCGATTCTTAAAATAAGAACAAAACCAAAGGAGACTACCTTACTAAAGAGAAACTTTAACCCTACTCCAACCGTCGTAAAACTCCGGCGGCAATGGCCACCAAATCGCCAGGACAGGAGCAAATTCAACTGGTGGGTACGCTGGAAGCTTGGAACCACTGTGAATGAAATACACAACATTTGCAAGATGAATATTTGCAGTATGCGGTTAATGGGAAATTATCCTATGGATGGACAACATTCAAGAACTCAGAAAGTTTATCCAAAACAATGTGAGCTGAAAGGGAATTGCAATATAGGGTTGCTGAGCAATAGGCATATTCTGATTAGAACATCAAATTAGGAGGATTACGTCAACCTACTCTCAAAGCCGACTTTCTACATAGCTCATAGGAATTCGACTTACCCCATGAGGTCTTTGAAGTGGGAACCTTTGCTTGATTCGGAGGAAGAAATAACAATGGAAATTTCTTGGATATCCTTTCTATACATACCACCGAACTTCTTCGAGAAGGAGTCAATTTTCTCACAGCAGCTATTGGAAAACCACTACAAGTAGATCTAGCAACGAGGAACAAAACGAGACCTAGTTGTGCTGGGGTGAAAGTCAAGGTGGATTTGCTAAGAGAATTCCCTAAATGAATAAATGTGGGAATAAAGAAGCAGACAGGGGAGATCATGGAGAAATTTGTGCAAATTAAGTACGATCGTGTCCTAAAATACATCAAGAACTGTAGGATCCAAGGACATGACGACCAACAATGTTATATTATTCATCCATAATTGTACCCGAGCAAAGAGGTGGAGATATTAAATAAATTGAAGGAAGGTGAAGGGAAACACACAATTGCAAAGAAACATGGGAGACGATTTGGAAGAAAATCAGTACAAGGAATACAGGAATGGAAGGCGCAGGAGAGAAAGGCAACATGACCACAAAAAACCTTGAAAAATGTGGACTAAGAAGCCGGAAGGGCAAACATATGAAAACACAGTTTGCAGATTTGGAAGAACAAGCAGCTAAAACCAATGAAGAGGAATAAGAGAGCAGGAGGAGCTAAAGTTAAAGATGGACAATAGGAATTAAAAACAAAAGGTTGGGTGAATGGATCATTTACCAACAACAACTTACTGGGAGAGGCAACGAATAGTCAAAGGTTAGGGACAGGAGCACATCAAACAAGTCGAATGCTATGGAAGATCAATTAGACGAAGGAGATAAACAAGTGGAAGATGAGGTATCTCAAACAAAAATATCAATATGGCTCTTGAAGGAAGAGATGGTGATCATTTAGATGAGGACGTCAATGAAGTCACCCCAAACTAAAACCCGTGAAAAGAAAGTGGATATTCCTGACTTACCGGAACTGACAGAGGAGCAAATACACCAGAGAACGGAGAATGAAGAAGATGAATATCAAGAGGAAAACATGATCAACACAGCAAGAAATGGAGATCTTTCACGGTTTCACCAATATAAATGATAACATGAAGAGCAGAAAAAAGACGATCCCTCTTCAGGTTAGAACAAGGAGTAGTAAGGATAAATTAGACAATAGTGATCAATGATTGGAAAATCATATTCTGGAATGTAAGGTCTAAAGACTTTGAAATATTAAACACTTAAATAGAAGTCACCAATACTCATTTATATCCCTGATGGAACGTTTTCAAGGTCCACAAGAGCTACAACAGTACAAAATAAAACTAGGTTTTGATCATTCAATTTGTAATTATTCAGCGAAATATGGATCTTTTGGGAAGAGGGATAGGAATGTACATATAATAAAAGACTCAGGCCAGCAAGTAACCATGAGTGTCATATGTAACAACGTGGAGATTTCACAATCACTGGTGTATGAAAGGTGCAGCAGTACGGAAAGACTTATGTTGAAAATATAATCAAATAATAAAAAGGTACTCTCTCTAAGAGCTTAAGCTTTTAGATGATATGGTCACACACTTTAACATGGTATCAAAGCAAGCAAAGGTCCTGAAATCGAATCTCACCGCTACCCCCAAAAAAAAGGATTTCCACGTGCTTCACGCATGAAAAAAAATCAGGCCCACACATAAAGGGGCATGTTGAAACTATAATTAAATAATAAAAGTGTACTCCGTCTAATAGTTTAAACATTTAGATGAGATTGTCATACAACTTGAGTTATGGGATGAAATGGAGGAAGTAGCTGAACAACATCAAAAACCATGGATGGTAAGAGGGGATTCTAATGTAATGCTCAATGAAGAAGAAAAACAAGGGGTATAACCTTTCATGCAGTGGGAAGATATGGAGTTTTCCCATTGCATCAATAATTGTGGTCTCCTAGAGTAAAATACTCGAGTGTCAATTTTACATTGTGGAATAGAAGAATCGAGGAGCATTGTTTTCAAGAAGTAGCTAAACAACATCAAAAAAACCTTGATGGTAGGAGGGGATTTTAATGTAATACTCAATGAAGAAGAAAAATAGGGGGATTACCTTTTATGGAGAGGGAAGCTATGGAGTTTGCACAGTGCATCAATAATTGTGGTCTCCTAGAGTTAAAATACTCGGGTAGCAATTTTACATTGTGGAATTGAAGAATTCAGGAGCATTGTATTTTCAAAAGGATAGATGGAGTAATGGGGAATGAAGAATTTATGGACCTGCTTCCGTCATCAGAGGTTCAACATTTAATTCTAAGGGGTCAAGATCATGCGCCACTATACAAATATGCAATACACATTCAAGTTCTTGAATTTTTGGACAAAACATCCACAATTTTAGAAGCTGAAAGAAGAAAATTGGAAAGTGGATTTTGTGGGAAGCCCGTTTCTAGTATTTAAAGCTAAGATAAAGTAGTGTAAAGGGGCTTTGTCAAAATGGGGTGAAGAGTTTTTGGCGATATTTTCACAAAATTGCACCACTGGAAGATGTTATAAAAGTGATTGAAGTTCAACTTGAAGTTCAACCTTTAAGATAAAATAGGGCCAGCCTAAAAAAAGTTAAGAAGAATTAAAAAAATATTGGTATATTGAGGAAGAGTACTTGAAGCAAAAAGGGGGGATGAGGTGGTTCAAGGAGGGATACAGAAACACAAAAAAAAATTCAAAATTCTGTGAAAGGGAAGAGGAAGAGATTGAGAATACACGAGATACAATTTCCACAAGATGATACAATTAGTAATATAGAGGACAAAGGGTAGCATCTGTGGAGTTCTTTGAGGAGCAGTTCAAGGAAGACGGTGAGAATTAAAAATTGTGAGATGGTTCAACTCATTCTTAAATTAATCACTCAGCAGGAAAACAAAGAGATGACATTGCTGCCTAGTTGTCAGGACTAAGGAGGTTACGAAAGTGGGGTTTGAACTAAACAATGATAGTACGAGTGGATCAGACGGCCTTTCTGGACTTCTTTTCAATGGTGTAAGGAAATTATTAGCCTGGATATCCCAAATATGGTGAAAACATTTTTTTGTGGGCATTAATTGCCTAAATTCTTTACCCATACATATTTGGTACTTATTCCAAAGAGAGAGAAGATAAAAAACTTTGGAGATTTAAGACATATTATTTTGAGATCCTTTGTTAATAAGGCTATATAAAGGGTGGTGCATCAGAGAATGGCCGAGAGTTCACTTCTTATAATATCATTAAATCAATCGGGGTTTCTAAAGGGAAGGATTATCAAAGAGAACGTTTTGTTGGCACAAAAAATTACTAGAGATATCAAGCAGAGAAGAAAAGAGCACAATGTGGTGGTGAAACTAGACATAGCAAAAGCGTACAATAGGGTGTCTTGGATCTTTTTAACAAAGGTGCTTAGGAAAGTTGGCTTTTCGAAGATAATTGTTGATTATTGTTGATATGGTCTGGAGACTGATTTCAACAACGTTGATATGGTCTGGAGACTGATTTCAAATAATTGGTACTTAGTGCTGGTGAATGGAGTTTCACACGTTTTTTTTTTTAAATCGATGAGAGGATTGAAGCTAGGAGACCCCCTACCCAACATTGTTTGTTATTGCTGCAGAAGTACTAGAAAGAGGATAAAATAAGCTACACGAATATGGTACATACAGGGGTTATGGATGCCAAAATGGAGTCCGAAGATCAACCATCTATCCTATGCGTACAACATCATCTTGTTTGGGTTAGCTGATAGATATTATCTATCTCTCAGAAGAATAATGAGAGTGTTAACGAAGTATGAAGGGGTGTATGCTCCGTTAATAAACAAAGCTTCCTCTACTTACATGAAGAAACACCGTTTGCAGTAGAGATTAAACTAAGAAATCTCACTGGCATAAAAATGGGTAATTTCCTATTCAGGTATCTATGATGTCCAGTGTATTATAGGAAGAAGATTAATTCATTTTATGAAGACAACATGAGAAAGATCTCGAAGAAATTAATGTTCTGGCAGGAATAAACTATTGTCCTTTGGTGGTAGATATATTATGATAGCCCACGTACTACTATCTATGCCGATATATCTTCTATCAGCCATTAATCCAAAAAAAAAGGAGCCATGGATCAAATGCATCATCTGTTTGCGGAAAAAAATTTGGAGTGGAAATAGCGGGAAAATGAGAAAGCATTCGGTTGCGTTGGTAGATGTGTTCCTAGGATAGAGGGTGGAGTGGGTTTCAGATCCCTTCATGAAATCACAAAGACATTATTTAGCAAGTTATGGTGGAGGTTCAGAGTAGCAACACTCTATGTGGAGCGCATTCCTATGGAATAAATACTGTAAAATACATCATCCATCTATTGTGGGGGCCAGAGGTGCCTCCTATGAGTGGGAAAAGATGGTAGAATTAAAAGATGCGGAGATGTAGTTTAACAAGAAATTGGGTGGAAAATTAAATCAGGAAAACTACAACTTTTGGTATGACATTTGGACCAAACAAGGAGCCCTGAGGACGTCAATGATGAGGGTGAAGATATATAAGTAAAAATTTCCTCTCATCTCTTAATATAATATTTTCCTTCTCCTAGCTATAAAAAAGACTATAGCTGATGGTTCAGTTGTTACCGTAGCTAGAGAATGAGATGTACCAACAAGGAGACATACCACTAGGGAAATCCTTGGTACTTAAAAGAGATCCTTCATGTCCTAAAGTTCTATGAAATTTTCATTTCTATCCAAAAACTCACCAAATATTCGATAATCAAAGTAATTTTCTTTCCTTCATATTGCTTATTTCAGGAACAAAACATGAAGGAGATGATTGCATGCTAGTGAGAAAGGTGGTCTTTATCGTCTGGATGTCCACAATGGTGGACATATGACAAAGAATTACTTATTTAGTTCATTCTTGTCTGAATCTATTATGTCCAATAAAGAAAAAGTATGGCTTTATCATCGTCGGTTAGGTCATCCTTCATTTTACGTAATCAAAATGATGTTTCCATCCTTTTTCAAAGATTTGATTGTTGAGTCTTTTCATTGTTATAATTTTAAAATTGCAAAACACAAACGGGTTTCCTATCTAATTAGTCACAAATGAAGTCAAACTTCATATTCTCTTTTTCATAGTGATATTTGGGGACCCTCTTCTATTACTACTATCTTTGGTGCTAGATTGTTTGTGTCGTTCATTGATGATTGTACAGGAGTAACGTGGATCTATTTGCTAATGCAAAACTCATATGTTAGTTGAATTCTTCCCACCTTTTTTTAATTTGATTAAAACCCAATATGATGTGCCTATTAAAAGATTTTGATTTGATAATGCCAAAGACTACTTCAATCAAACCCTCTCTGTTTTATTCTAAAAAAAGAGGAAATTATTCACAAATCATCATGTGTCAATAATCCTCAACAAAATGGAATAGCAGAGAGTAGAAACGGTATGTTACTTGACATTACTAGATTAAAGGGTGCAAAAACAGTATTGGGGGGGAGGAGTTTTCCTAACTGCTTCACATCCTAGTAAAACAATGTCCTCAGGAATTATGAACTTTAAATGTTTTCATGATACGCTTAGGAATTTCATTTAGAATTTTGAAATTTCCGATAAATTGGTTCTTAGAATCTTCGGGAGTGTTGCCTACGTTCATATTTATTCTCAAAATGGAGACAAATTAGACCCACGTGTTGTTAAGTGTGTTTACATAGGACATTCTCCTACTCAAAAAGGTTACAAGTCCTATCAACTATTATCAAGGAAATTCTTTGTTCCAGCTGTGTTACATTTGATGAAAGTGGATCCTTTTTTGGTCATTCCTACAATCCGGGGGAGTAATTGAATGGAAAGGGACCTCTAAAATTTTCACTATTTGACTTTTCGATTTCTAGCCATGCCAAATCATTTCCTGAGTCATCAATTATTCGGTCACATGAGTCTTTAAATCCATATGAACTCAATGAGTTTCCTAATCTGGATATAGATAATGGAATTCTAGAAAATAATCTGGTATTGCAGGTTTATTCCAGATTAAAGAGGCTAACTAATCAAACTACTCAGCTGCAATCATCTCCTTAGGTTACTGCTCCTAGTACACATCCTGCACTCGTTGAACCATCAGATTCACCAAACCAATGTTATCATGAAGAATCTAATCAACCTAATGATCTTGACCTTCCCATTGCCCTCAGAAAAGGAACCATTTTTTGCACACAACATCCTTTGAGCCTTTCTGTGACATATCAAAATATATCCCCAAAACATAAAACTTTTCGTTGTTACCTCCACACAATTCCTATCCCCAAAATTTGTCTGAAGCATTACGAAACATGGAGTAGGATAAAGCTATGAAGGTTGAAATTGAAGTGTTGGAAAAAAACAAAACATGGGAAATTGTGTTATTACTAGAAGGGTAGAAGTTAGTCGAGTGCAGATGGGTGTTTATTGTAAAATATAAGCCAGATGGTCCATAGAATGATTTCAAGAACGTTTGGTTGCAAAGGGTTATACACAAACTTATGGAATTGTGTCAAGACCTGGGAGCACCCTCTAGAAGTAACATGATGTACTTGACTTCTTGGACGTCTTATACAATCCCATAGATATCTTTCATCGCATTGTCATAGAAAGTTAGAGGAAAATGTAGAACTTTTCATAGCATAACAGAATACTAGAACATCACTTCATTTATAAAATCATAATTACATAGTTTGGACACTAAGTCTTGTACTGCCATCTTAGACTCAACATCAATAGAATAGAAAAGGGACACAACCCTTAACAACATAAAATAATTGTCGATACTATTACATGAACTTAAATAATATCTTGACATAAAGGTCCTTGAATCATAAGGACACTTGAACTTGGGAATAGCTATCCAAGCTCTTCATTAAAGGAAAGATATTCTAGTCATCACCATCTAAACTGTGTAAAAAGATGAAGAAAAATGGTATCAGTACAAGAATGCACTAAGTATGATAACCATGCAAAAACAAGACTTAAAAAGGACATTTAGTTAGAAATGATTCATCATATATTTATAGTAAAACTGAATGAACATTGATACAATAAGCCCATATAGCTCACATTCATTATATAGACATAGACACTATTCACAACAAGAGATAAAGTCATATTTCACATTTAAGGCACATCCAACATTTTCATAGCACTAACTTTCTTTTACCTTACTTTTTCACCCAAATCAACCCTTATATAATACCTAGTCCAATGCATATAGTGTCCCATTCCATCATTCACACCAAGGTATCACCTTAAGGTCACGAAAGTTAACATCTATAGAACCTTCATTATTTTAAGCATACACATTCATGAAGAATAAGAACCACCACCTAAGACAACCTCAAACCAAACTAGTGCAATCTACAAGTAGCATCCCATAATACTACCTCTACCAAGTGTTCCTATAAAGTTACCCTAGACTTAGGATCATCACGTTTAACAAGTCACAATTCATGTATTTAACCTTAGACATAAGACCAATACTATGCATATCATTAAAAAACGTACTTAATCATAATCATGTCATGCATAAGGTACATATACATATACATAAAGAACTCCTTTGAATTCCCTTCAATAGCTACCTGTGCAATGTATAGGTAAAGGCACATTCCCTTACCTACACTAAGCAACATCCCTTAGGTAGTCCTAGTTTATGGTTCATCATCTTACTTCCGTTGTTCATTTTACATTCAGAAAAATTTTCCTTAACAAAAATTAGAATATGTGAGCTAAACATGGAATCCAGAGTCATCCCCTCACACCGAAAAGAGGACATTCTACTTGCCAAGGTAGAACATATACATCATACTAGCATCTAGGTGGATCCACTTGCTATGTTATGTTAATTAACATTAGATTTTCCACGTAATGAGAGCATTTGTTGAACCTACCTTCCTATTTAAAGATGCCTCATTTTGTGAATCTACCTTCCCTTTCAGAAGGAACGCCATATTCGTGAACGTCCCTTCCCTTGGAGAAGGGACACCTCTCATTGTCAAGTTCACTCAGTTCTAAATTAACTTTCCCTTTTTAAAAAGTCTTTACATCTTTATTAAACATTACAGTATAAGATAGGCTTTAGGAGATTAACTCTTTATATAACATGTATATAGCTCATCAGTAAATGATGAGAATATCCTTTCATCAAAACCTAGTTTATGTGAGAACAACCTTTCACATAATCATAACCTTTCATCAAAACCTAGTTTATGTGATAACATCCTTTCACATAATCATAACACGATCTAGTAGTACAATTTAGGAAACTATCCGTGAGACTTTCATTTACTAGATTATCATTAACATTTTTCATTCATACATTTATGTGTGTATGTGTACATATATTAGAAAACCTTTCATATAAACACATTTAGACAACATATATTCATACTTCGTCATTTATATATTCTTTATGCATCATAACATATAAAGTTTCATATGAGAATCATCCTTTCAATAGACACCCTAACATATTATACTCATAGATATGCATTTGAGTGTGTGTACATATTGGTCATCATCATCACATAAGAGAAACAACTAGTTATTTCATAGGATCACGACACATATATATCATATCAATTATGTCTTGAAGGACTCACACATAGAACATATAAGGACTATAGACCACACACTCACATTACAACATAGGAAACAAGATCATATCCAACATTTAAATAAAAGACTCCTCACATCAATAAGATCACGCATTCATATAGAATTACATAGGTAGGGGTCATTCTACAAGAGTACTGATTAAACTTAAACATGTATACCAATACCTAACCTTAACATGATCATTCACATCTATATAACATGATAAATACACCTAAATCATGATACTAGAATGGAAGACTAACCATGACCTTCATACTTCTGATCATCATAACCACAATTCACGTTACATCTATTGCCTTCATGTCCATGATCACAACATATAGAGATAGACAAGAATGTAAAACACCGCTACGATAAGTGGACCATACCACACAAAGTCATCTCCACGATTATAATAATTAGAAATATAGGTCAACTTACCGATTCTCAAAGCTATGATTACCATTGATCAATTATCAAAAATTCATAATCAATTTACATAGATAGAATTAGGATTAATCAATACACTACAATATAATAACAATTGAATAATTATCTAATCAAGATCACAAGACCTACGTTATAGGCTAAATTGAGAGACTAAGGTGATCATAGGTTCTTCATGGATTTGGATTGAAAATCATCATAAAAGTATTGATTAATCATAAATCCATCATTAGAATTAATTTAGAACCATTTATGACAATGAACTCATGGCTAGATTGAAAGATAGACAATTTGACCTTAGAATCACATTGGAAAAACCTTTGAAAAAACCCCTTAGATGAAAAGTTAACTAAGGATCAAGTAGGGATGGGCGTTCAATTCTTCGTTTTGGTTTAATCAAATTTCGATTCGATTCTTCGATATTAAATTTTAGTAAAGTGTGCACCATATTTCAAACCAAACCAGATCAATTCGATTCGTTGTTTTTAAATTGATTTTTCGGTGTGAAAAGAGAGAATATGATAAAGTAACAATTGTTGTTGACTTAACACTTCAAACTTCAAAGTAACAACTAACGGTCTAATAATAAAAGGTGAGAACATCAATTTTTGGTCACACTCCAAAGTAACAACATAAAATGATAAAATCATAAAGTAGAAAGTATAAACACCAAATGGCAGCTCAAACTTGAAACTTGAATTAAATTGAGTTTTGTTTAGTTTAGACTTTTGGTCTTTAGGGATTACTATTTTTTTGTTTAGATTTTTGCTATTTAAATTTAATCTTTAAATATAAAAAGTGAGATAAGTCAAGTAAAATTAAAAATAAAGTAATATAATAAAAATATTAAAATTTTATTTAATAAAACTTTGATTTTTCGGTGCACCATAGTTTCAGTACCCTTACACCGAACTCTGAACCAAAGAACCAAAGTTCCAAAAGAATAAACCAACACCGAACCGCATCGAAGAACTAAAATGTTTTTGTTAGGTTCAATTTTTTGATTTTATGATAATTATGCCCACCCATTGGATCAAGGGTTACCATACCTTAGTTGAAGAATAGCAATGGAAATATGGAGAAGAAACAACTTGGAATCCATCCCCTAGCTTGATCTTGAGTTTCGTCTTTAATGGAGGTTCTAGAGAGAGTTTATTTTTAGAGATGAAGGTTTTATATGAACAATGAATTCTAAATTGTGGTTTTATGTTTTTAGCCGACTTATAATACCCAAAAATAGGTAAAATAACCGTTCATGCTTTAGTTGTAACGTGGGGTGAATTTCCCAATTCACCCCTTGGTTGGCTGAGTTGCAGGCTCGAACGATAGACCCCAATCTACTAAGCGTCGTCGAGTTGACGGCTTGTCCTGCTAGGAGTCATTTGTGATAGAGACTCGCTTATTTGGGGGCTAAGCTCCCACAGATAAGTGTGGAGCCATGCCCCCATTGACGGGTTGTCAACCAGTCTACTGGTCGTTGCTTGCAAGGACGTAGTTTGAGACTGCCTTGAGTGTTTTGCCAGCTTTTGGGTCCTCCTCAAGGACTCTTAGGGTAGTACTTGGGGAGTTGTTCCCGAACGTTTCGACCCTACTTACGACCATATAGATTTTAGGGTCCTATCCTACCAATTTAGGCACCAATCAACATATAAAACATGCAAATGCACACTAGCACATACATACAACTAGTTTCCAAACGTCTTGGTCGTTCCTTGACGTTTGAATTATGAACCTTTTCAAACCAACTATAAAAATGGTGACACACTTTATTTACATGTTGTAAACTCTTAAAGCACATGGAAGGATCTACATTATCCTAGTTCGTTATGAAGGTCCTAACAAATTGATTATTTGGAGACTTTTGCCTCTGTGGTAAAAATGATTACAATGAGAACCTTATTATCATTGGTTGCAATTTTTTATTGGAACCTACAAATTTTTTATGTAAAAAATGTCAAGACTTAAATGAGGAGATCTATATGGAGGTGCCACCTGGTTTTGAAAGCAAGAAGGGAAGGGTATGCAGACTGAAGAAGGAACTCTATTTATTAAAGCAATCACGTCGTGCATGGTTTGGAAGAGTTACAAAGGCTATGATCAACCTAAGGTATCGACAAAGTCAAGGATACCATACATTTTCCATACGACACTCAAAAACAGGAAAGGTGACATCATTATTGGTTTATGTTGATGACATCATAGTAACAGGTAATGATATGATTCAAATGAGCTACAAAATTTTAAGATGTGCTTACTCAAGGAATTTGACATCAAAGAGCTTGCGAAATCAAAGTATTTTTTGGGAATCGAAGTGGCACACTAAAAACAAGGAAGATTTATTTCCTAACTAAAATATGTGTTTGATTTGCTAAAGGAAGCAAGAAAATTATAGTGTAAACCAGTGGCTACACCAATTTAATATAATCATAGATTGCGGAATGCTCCAAAAGATTGTGGTAGATAAAAGGCTTGTTGGTAATGATTACTTGTATCATATGAGGTTGGACTTTGAATTTGTTGCATGTGTTAATAGCCAATTTATGTATGATCCTGGAGAAATGCATCTTCAAGATGTCAACAAAATTTTAGAATATCTTAAAGGAAGTCCAGGAAAAGGAATACTATTCAAAAGATGAGGAGATATGGTTTTATAGGTTTATACTAATGCAGACCATGTAGGTTCATTAATAGTTCGAAGGTCAAGTTCTGGATATTGTACTTTTTTAGGAGAAAATCTGGTGACTTGGAGATGTAAAAAACAAAATGTAGTAGCCAGACCAAGTGCAGAATCCAAGTTTAGATCTATGGATATGGGAGTTTTTGAGTTTTTATGGTTAAAGATAATCCTTGATGATTTGAAGATAAGATGGGAAGGACCTATAGACTATATTGTGACAGTAAATCAACAATAAGCATAGCTCATAATCATGTACAATATGATCGCACTAATCATATTGAGGTAGATAGACATTTCATCAAGGATAAATTACATAACGGACTGATTAGTGCGTCATTTGTATCTCGAAAGATCACGTGGCCGATGTTTTAGCAAAAACACTTCCAAATAACTTATTTCAAGATCTAATAACCAAGATTTAATTATCTAGGTGATTCTGTTCAAAAATCTCTCATGTATAGAAAGCCTTGTATATGACATAGAAAGATATGAAAAAAATTACTCATCTATCTTATTCCATAGAGGGTATGGGAACTGAAGATAATTGAGGAAATTAGGATTTCGTTGGCATCAAGGTGTTATGCTGTGAGATCTACTCACAAGAGACGATGTCTCATCTCTTTCTAACAGCTCCGTCAGCCAAAAATCTATGGAATTCTTTTGCTACTTGTGCAAGAATCACCATTAATGGAGCAACATTGCAACATGTGATAAACAGATGATGTACTGAGCCAGGCCCTACAAAGCTGCAATGTATAAATCGGGAAATACCACATCTACTGATGTGGAAACTTTGGAAGAGGCGAACAACAAAAAACATGGGAAAGAGGTGGACTACAAATACATGGTGCAACAGGTTCTATTGTTTGTACAACGACTGGTGAAAATAAAGTACCCACGGATCAACGGAAATAAATAATACAGATGATGAGAAATTAGAAGCATGTTCTACACAGGAAGGCATTCAGTGGGAACTACAAGAGATAAGATGGATAAAATGCAACACAGACGGCGCTAGCAGGGGAAAGCTCATATGACTTTTGCATTAGAAATAGTTGTGGCGACTTATTAATTGTAAAAGCTGGACGAATGGGGAGTACAACAAATATGAAGGCGGAAACAACTGCAGTAATAACGGCATTAAGAAAATGCACATAATCTAATTTACAAAACATAATTCTGGAAACTGACTCTCTCAGTTTAAGAAATATTGTTTTGGAAAAAATGGAAAATTCCTTGGAAGCTCAAGAATCAGATAGAGGAAATAAGACAGTACATAATGGCTACACAATGTAGAATACATCACATCCACAGAAAGGAAATCAGATGGCAGAAAAACTAGCTAACGTGACATTGGATTAGCAAAGCCTAATTAAAGTGAGCAATTTTTCACAAATACCCAAGGAATGCAGGATTTTTATAATATAGACAAAGCATAACTTTCAACATTAAGAATCAAAACAAGGAAGATAAACAACAGTTTGGGCTGCGCTAAGGTTGTTATTCGCAGCTCTTTATCATTTTTTTGTTACAATTGTGTCCTGTTTTATAGACTTATTATGCAATAAAATGTCCATGGCCACTAAATTTTTTTTTAAAAAAAAGAGAAATAATACAAATAGATTACAACAAATGAAGACAGTAAACTAAGTACATGGCAACCTAATGTTTTACAGTTGTTCCAATATTAGAGGAAAAGATCATGAAAGAAAGAAAAGAAGGCTAGAAAAGAAAGAAACTCATTTTGTTTTCCTAATGTTCGTGAAACTCCCAACAAATAGCAGCTCGCGTTGTTGCAAGCAAATCCAGCAAGTGACGTTCACACATAAATTAAAAAAAAAACAAATAAAAATTGACTCTAAGTAGAAGGTGGTAATTTAGGATAAAAAAGAAAACATTGAAGAGCACATAAAGCAAGAATCACAGAAAAAAATGCACCACCAGTGAAAATTTTTAGCAAATCTAAGAATCAACAATTGAGATTGAAAAGAAAACCATAATATCCATGAAGAGAAAACAGGGGAAATGAGATGTATCCTTTCCTTGTGTTGAAAGGAGGAAACCTTTCTAAAATTCGGATGAAAAGAGGTTGTTGTTCTTCATCGAACATAAAAGATGTGGAAGTTTTTAGATCCACCGTGTGGATCTTTGGAAACATGCAGCAAGAAAAAACAAAAATTGGAAAAGGAGAATTACAAGATTGTCCTTGCGCTGAAAAAAAAAATTACATGTAACATATCTGATTTCAGCCTTCTGGCACGTTCCCTATGTATACATCAGTTCCTTTCGTATAGAAATTAGAAAGACTTAAAAAAGTTGAATACTCAGTTGATTTACCCCCTTATGTATGAACTCAACATTCATTTTTTTAGAATAGTGAAAATTTTGATTCTTTGTCAATTATTCGTCATTTAGACAATATAAGATGAATCATGAGAATTTGCCAGCAGATCATGATCAAAAAAAATCCCCAAATACCAATCAACTTCTATATACTCCCCACAACTAAACGAAGGATCGTGGGAAGGTCAACGAAAGACTTCTTCTTTCCGACGTTAGAATTCTGCCAATAGCGGGCCCCCAGTGGGCGGCTCGCACGACGGGGATTATCTGAGTGGTAGAGCGACGCCCCTGATAATTGCATCGTTGTGCCTGGGCTGTAGGGCTTAGGCCACAGGCATAGTTCAAGGTGCTCATCGAGCGCTGACCCTGAGATGTGGATATCCAAGGCACATTAGAGGGTAATACTCTGATTCGAACCATGGTTTGAAACCAAAATCCTTCTCAGGAGTGATAGATGGGGCGATTTGATTCCAGAAATGTCGGCATCTTTGTTCTTGTTATAGATTGAAATGTTTAGATGAAATTCTGACACCTCCTGAATTAAATCCCTTCCTTGAATGCATTTGTTGATTCCACTTCCTCGACAACGAGAATTTAGAGTATATTGTATGGACGCACAATATTTTATGATTTTTCGGAGGAATTGTATGCATCCATCTGCTAATGGTAATGTGGCTGGCCTGGTGGAAATCACCAACTCAGGAAATCATTAAAAGCCTTTTGATCTCGGAACGGAAATATACTTGGCACCCAATGCATGGCATTCATCAGATGTGGCACACCAAAATACTCATCGATTTGTTTACCTTGCATTATAGCTCAAAAAATAGGGAGTGACAATCTTCAATGTTAGTGAATTTTTCATAGAGTCAATTTGTTGCCAAAGACATTTGCAAAACAAAATAAATAAATATGCTGGAAATATTTTTGTTTGGTGCGGTAATACAAATGTATTGGGGAGATGCTTGGACAACCATATCGATCTTTTTTATATAAATGCAAATGCGGGATGGTTGTGAAGCCTATATGGTAATCTCTATGAGGAATCAACAGAAAATGACGGAGGGCAACCATACTTTCAAGCAGTTAGTAGCAATAAGAGACTAGGCAAATGATTTCTACTAAACTGAAGAAGCAAATAACTCATCGTGTCTTAGAGTCTTTCATACAGTAGAAGAGAACACATTTCATATGAATCACATATTTACACCAAATACTCAAGAATTTTCAAAATAAGTCGGAATAAGTGAACTTGAAATGCATAAACAGAATAACATCTCAAATAACTTAGTATGTTTGAATATCAACATATTAACCTTATTCAAACAAAATAATCAAACGTCTCACATGAAGTAATATGTTTCGATCTAGTTGATCAAAATGTTGAGGTATAATGAATAAAGATTACAATTTAACAGGATGAGAAAATAAAAAAGTAAGATGTTCATTGTATACTACCTAACCTAAAACTTTATAGTCAACCAATCGTGTTTGTTATTGGGTTACATTGTCTGATAGGTTGCTATCTGCCTATATTACCCAATTCAGTTACATTCAGACGTTGGCTAATGTAATTTATTTGCCTCCTTATTTCCTTGAAAGAAGACTTGATGGTGTTGTGGTAACGAAGGAAATGAACTACATCATATGGAGAGCGTAAAATGATGCATCTCATATGTAGATGCATAAAAGAAGTTGAAGCAGTAGAGAAAAGTGATGAAGTGACCAACAACAACAACATACCTAGGAAAATCACACAAAGTGAAGTCTGAAGAAGGTAGAGTGTACATAGGTCTTACCATTATTTCTCCGAAATAGAGATGCTATTTTCAAGATAGGGAAGCATTAACTGATGGAACATCAACATGGTTCTTGAGGTCTGTTGGAGCAATTGGCAAAATAAATATATATTCAACAATGAAATGTAAACCAAAGGACTTATATATAAACAAATAAGAAACTAAGAAAATTTCAACATCATTAGACTGTCATGAAATGTTATTTTCCCTCCCCTTTTTGTGTCCTACAAAATTTTTGCTCTATTTAATAAATTATTCAATCATGTAAATATTCTAGAAACAAAAGTCTAAGCTACAATTTTATAGTTGTCATTACGATAATAATAGACTGAAAATGAAAAATTCTACATAGAGTTGGTTGATATAAGTCATTACGGTAAGGTCAAGAATGAAACAATAAGCAAATGTTTTCCTTTTGTTTTCTACGAGGAAGAAAGAACTTATCATAGTTTAAAATACTCGAGAAGAAGCTTGACAAATATAAATGTATTACATGTTCTCTCCTATTACGGAACATAGAATTTCATTATGTTATTGATGGTGTTGAGTGAGACTTTCGCACCTCGAGTTTCATCAGCTTTGTTTCTCCTACTACAAGCTCAATATATTTTCCCTGTAAAGTTAACTCTTTGAAATTAGAATAAATTACCTTACTAAAACGGGTAAGAGTCGCTTAGCCAACTATAATTTAGATTGCAATCAATTGAAAGGAATTCAAAATAATTGACACACATGCATATACAAAATCAATTTTTTTTTTTTTTAAAAAAACACAACGTCACAATGATGGACGACGAAGGACAACACCAAAAAAAAACCTAGAACAATACCCACTCCAAAATTAGCAGTGACGCGAAAACATAAATTTTGAGCCATGGAATTGTTTTGGGAGAGAAGAGGAAAAATTGCCAAAGCAATACTACCTACCCGTGAATGATCTGAAATGTAATATCACTAGAGGAAAATAAAAAAAATCAAACCCTAAGCCAAAGAGGAGCAACAAAGATAAATACATGATGAAGAGTTTTGGAGGAAGAGGTTGATTTTCATTTCTGCCATTTGCATACAAGTAATTAAAGAGGAAAAGAGTAGAGAAACAGGGACACAACCTACAGTAATTTTCCTAGATACTCATGTTTGGGAAATTATAGAATATCATTTTTGGTTGTTTTAGGAAAATAATATCATTTAATTTTATTTTTTTTACTCGAAATATACCTGATATAAAAAATAATCTTTATATCTTTTCTACTGGGATGCTATGACATATATTTTTTAATTTATTTTTGTAATATTTTTTTAATTCTTTAATCGATAGTTTGTTTAATGTATTTATAAGATAGCATAAATTGATTTTCAATAAAATTTAGTTATTTTAATTTTGTAGCGAAAATCTTTGTCATATGTTTTATTTATGAGTATTTATCATTATAGCCGTTCAAAAATTTAGTCTTATTACATAGGAAATAATTAAACTAGTTCATTGAAGCTGATGAAAAAGACAATAAATTTAGTAATAAATTTTTTATCACCGTCTTATAAATAAATTTAATCTTCAAAATATTTTTTTTGCATAAACGCTTCAAAAAAGTGTCATGATTTGCTATTTTTTTTTTACTGGATAATGCGTTGTTTAAATTTTTTTATAATATTATTAATAAAAAAAAGAAATAATATAACATGACATACTACTAGAAGAGATAATTTCTTTTTTATGTCAATTATATTTTGAGAAAAATAATTAAAGTGAAGTAATATTGTGATTTTAAAAAAATGCAAGCGATATTTCTAAAAATAATTAAAGTTAAGTGATATTCAATGACTAATCACTATAAATAGTGTTCGTTTATACAATTTATTATTATTTGGTAGATATTTATAAGATAGCATGAATCGATTCTCAATGAAATTTAGTTATTTTAATTTTGTAGCAAAAATCTTTGTCATATGTTTTATTTACGAGTATTTATCATTATAGCCGTTCAAAAATTTAGTCTTATTACCGAGGAAATAATTAAACTAGTTCATTGAAGCTGATGAAAAAGACAATAAATTTAGTAATAAATTTTTTGACACGTCTATAAATAAATTAATCTGTCAAAAAATTTTTTTGCATATATAAACGCTTCAAAAAAGTGTGTCATGATTTGCTATATTTTTTTTACTGGATATATGCGTTGTTTAAATTTTTTTGTAATATTATAAAATAAAAAAAAAGAAATAATATAACATGACATACTACTAAGAGAGATAATTTATTTTTTATGTCAAATATATTTTGAGAAAAATAATTAAAGTGAAGTAATATTGTGATCCTTAAAAAAATGCAAGTGATATTTCTAAAAATAATTAAAGTTAAGTGATATTCAATGATTAATCACTAAAATATCCCAGCACATAAATAGTGTTTGTTTATACAATTTATTATTATTTGGTAGATATTTAAATTTTTAAATATTAGTTTTTAATATTTGGATCAAATTTTATTAATTGAAATATTTTGAAAATTGAAATTATATATTAATTTTTTATCTGTTACAAAGACACATAGTAGTTGTTTATTGTATTACATAATTTTTTACTTGATTATTACAGTAGTAATGAAATATTTGGTGAATATGAAAGTGATGATGACAATCGACTCAGGGTAACAAAGACATTATTTTGTCTACTTCACAATGTATCGAATGATATTTGTAGCACTGAGTCCAAATTACCACATTGCTCTAGTTTCATAGACACTACTTGTTATTTATTGCAACGAAATTCAATTGACTTGTCACACAAACCTTATGTTTAATTTTGATAGTTATTAAAACTGCTGGATACAAATTATATTTTTCTAAGAAAAAATATGAAATATATTTCCACTGTGACCAAATACAAGAGGAAACTTCACCCTAAATTTTACCCAAATAATATTTGGAAATCTTTGGCGGCTACTAGCTAAATATGAATAAAGTCTTAACAAAAACTAAATCATAAGTAGTTTATTAATAAAGTTTTGCTACAGGTGAAAGTTCTTACATGTCAGCACCACAAAAATCAGATTTTCTAAATAACTAAACTTATTTTATTAAAAAGATTTTAAATGAGATTTAAAAAATAAGGAAAATCAATTTTTAAAAATAAGGAATAACTGAAAATATATATTAATCTATCTATCTATATAAAAGAAAAGAAGAAAAAGTATCACATATCCACACCTTTATTTTGTTAGAATTTATAAATTATAAATTATTAAAATCAATTTAAAATATGAAAATAATAATAAAATTGCTAACCGTTTCATATGGGGTTTTAGTCAGTTATTTATTTGTTCATTCAAATTTTAGATAAAAGGAATAAATTTTGTACATTGTTAATTTTTAAACATTAGGAAGAAAAAACTGAACTTAAAATCTTTTATTTCAGAAAATAATTTTAAAAAGTAAGTCATATTTTTTTTCAAAAGCAACGGCATCTTTTTTATAAAGAAAATGGATTGCAGTGAAAAACTATGGCTAACTTTAGGAATGACAATGGGGGCGGGGCGGGTGAAGTAGGTTTTTCTAAAATTAAAGCAGGCGTGAAATGGGTTGCGCGTATATGTGATTTTATATGGGTTCAAACTTAATTTTAATTTTTTACATGTTATAGAGTGATAGAACATTATTATTAAGATAATATCATTAAAACTATTAAAATATTCAAGATAATTAATAAAAATGATAATAAAAAGTAATACAATTTCTTGCATGTTTCTCAATTGACCTCTAAAAATAAAACTTTAAGTCACTAGCCTATAATTAATACAACTTAATGAAAAAATAAATTTATTTTTATAAATTTTTTTTGTATCAAACATAACTAGAAAAAGAAAATATTAAAAAGATTATGTGGGACGGGTCTATGCTGGGTGGGGTGAGGCCGTTAAAAATGAAAAGTGTTGCTATACGGGCGTATTAAAAATTTTACGGGTTAAATTCAACTCGCACCGTCCCCTACCCTACACCGCCCCATTGACATTTCGACCTAATTTTTTATTCCATATCTCTTCATATGCATTATCTTACACAATTTTTATTTGTCATATTACTCATAAGTTTTGTCTTATTTTATATTTAAATGTCTATAGATTCTATATGTATTATTTTTTAGAAATAATTTCATAGGATGATTTCTACAAAATGGTGAATGCTATTGAAGTTACGTTTAACTAATAGAAGCTATTATGGTTGGGAAGATCTATAGTTGTTTCAGTCAAAGCTTCAACATTAAAAAGAGGTTGATTTGATTATATATGATAAATAAAATGAAGGGAATATTGATTGTATTGAAGTGGTAAGAGGAATACATGAGGGAGATATATAATTAGAGAGATAAGGAAGGAGGATTAATCATGAATAGGACTAGGATTTAGGAGTACTAACCTAATAGGACTAGGATTAGGACACAGTAAATAACTGATATTATTTATTACTATTTATTTTAATACTATCTGTTATATCCCCATCAAGATGAGCTTGAGCGGAAGCGAACGGAAGATTGGGAACTGAGGTAACTCGTGTTTGTCGGCTCGGAGGTTGGGCTTGGTGAGAATATCAGACGGTTGCTTCTTCAGTGGGTAATATGCACAGTCATGTGGGTTGCCTCCTGAATTCATACGAACAAGATACAAATCGGTATCAACATGCTTTATTCTGGTGTGTGTAGGACGAAATTCTTGGCCACACAGATGGTTGATTTGTTAGTCACAATACGAGGAGCGAGGAACAGTGTGAGTGGCGCGGAGTTCGCGTAAGAATATATGTGACACACATCAGGTCTCAGCAGCAAGAAGAGCTAGGGCGCGGTATTCAGCTTCAGTCGAGACCGAGAGGACCTTGGGTTGTTTTTTTGGACACCAGGAGATCAGGGTTCGGCCCCCAAAAAAATGAGAAAACCCCGATGTAGATTTTTCTGTCATTTTATCAGTCGCACCAATCTGAAATGAGAAACCCCGAAGCTCCAGTCCCGGGTCGAATGAGATAAACCACGAGCAAGAGTGCCAAAAATGTACCTGAGATGAGAATGCGTTTTAGGACAAATGGTAATCATGTTCACTGGGTGGATGCATGCGCTGAGCAAACTCGGTTGACAGCAAACTGGATGTAGGACAGGTAGATGCCAGATGTCCCAGATACCTGTTAGAGACCCAATGAGGGCTGGCGGAGTGAGGGGAATAGTCAAAGGGGTGGTGTCGTCTCCATTCGTAGACGAAAGAGACTTGCCATCGGTGTGGTGATGGTGCATTTTTCAGTCCAAACTTCGCAACAGATCTCGAGCATATTTGAACTGATGAAGAAACAAGCCGCTGCCTGTCGAGAAAACATCCATTCCCAGAAAATAATGTAAGGGGCCAAGGTCCCTTCATTTTGGACGGTAGTATGCATAGGCTCGAAGTGACATCCTGAATGAGGAGAGCTGCAGTAGAGCCGTAATAATGATATCAGCTACTAGACAAGAAGAATGGACTATACCGTGTGCTGAATGTAGCGTAAATAGAATCGTTTTGTAGTGTAACGCAACACGTGAAAGTCGAGTCCATGGAGGAACGTTTCAGACGTGTGTACAAAGCACGGGGGGCTTGCTTGAGCCCATACAGAGACTTCTGGGAGTTTGCCAAAACATGTTGGGGTAAGCGGGGATCAACATAGCCCGGTGGTTGCGTCATGTAAGATAGTTTCATCAAAGATGCCTGAAGAAAAGACATTGGAAACATTCCATGATGGATTGATGAGCAAGTGTTGCCGTTACGACGATTGCAGTACCAGGTTGAATGGTTTCCTGTCCGAATAACAGGGGATGAAGTCTCGAGTAATCAAGCCAATTTACTTCCTGATTTAAGCCTTTAGCAACAAAACGAGCCCTGTACCTGGGAAATACTTCCAATCTGCATTGTGTTTTAATTTTGTACAACCATTTACAAACCCTGGGTGCCGCCCATGCGGGATTAGGGCACAAGACCAAGTTTTCTGATCAGTAAAGCCTTAAACTAGTATCATAGATGGACGCCAATAGCATTTTTTGAGGGGTAACAGAGTAGGTTGTTGGGTTCATATCGGGAAGGGGTTGATATTGTATTTGGTAGTGGGTTAGTATGGTTAGCCTGAAGGTTTTGGGTTTAAATATATCGGCTTTACACGGGTTAACATGGATGAGTATTGGAGGGTGGGCTCCGGGGTGGGATGTGATTCGGGGGTGGCCGCGAAGGACCCAAAAACAGGATCGGGCTGGAGGATGTTGTGGGTAGGGGTTGGTGGTTGGGTGGTTGGAGTGTGGGTGGTGGTTGAGGTGTGTATTGTGGGTGACGGTCGAAGGGGGGTTGATGGAGGGGGGGTGGGTAGGGGGTGGAGGTGTGTGGGAGGTGGTGAGGGGACCCTTGTGAGTATGTTGGAAAAAAAATAGGGGAAAGGACGCCAATGAATGATGTATTTGTGGAGAGGAAATAGGCTCGTAGGGGAAAACTCATTGTCGACAAAGTTGACATGACGAGATATGTAGACTTTATGAGTTTGGGGTCAAGGACAGTGATACACCTGGAGGTAGGATGATAGATGATAGCCCAAAAAATACAAGGACTGGGGAGCGACGGTTGAATTTGCTGAGTAATATGAGGGCGTAGCCAAGGGTAGGCAAGACCCCAAAGACGCGGAGGTGTATAATTGGGAAGTCTTGGTAAAAAGGAGTTGATGGGTGATTGTTGGGAGAGGGTTTTTGGTGACTGGGCATTATAGCTTAACTAATGAGGTAGTTTGCGGTGGCTAGAGTTCTACCCAAAAGGAGACAGGGAGATGAGATTGATGTAGAAAGAGTAACCACCGTGTCAATGAGATGGCGATCCCAGCTTCCACGCTCAGCCACCCATTATGTCTGGACTTGTATGGACAGGAGGTTTGATGTATAATTCCCAGGGATTTGCAGAAACTGGACAAAGATGTTAGGTACATATTCTTTCCAATGTCACTTCGAAAAAGTTTAACATGAGAATTGAATTGTGGTGTTTTGGACCATTTTTTTCACAAGTGACAAAGGGGTGTATGCTTGTGATTTTGTGTATTTTAGTGGGTACAACCAAATGTATTTTGTTAAAATCATCCACAAAAACAAAATATGTAATAGCGAAAACAAGCGCAAATGAAAGGAACAACAGTAGGACACCATAGGTCAGAATGACTAAGTTGAAAAAAGTGCAGTTGTACGCTTCTCAGATAAAGTAAAAGGTAATTTATGAATTTAGCAATTTGCAAAGGAGTCACAATTGTTACATGAATGGAAGAGAAAAACCTAATTGAGACATTGTAAAGAATTTATTATTTGAGTAGGACGGGTGGTGACCCAAGACTACTGTGCCACAACAGACTGTTGGCAGTCAAGGCCTGGAAGAGCCACCGGAGCACAGGAACGCTTTATGAAATTGGCGTGGGCAGAAAGAACTTGGTCCAGAAAGAACGTACAGACCATGTCACAGGGGCCCTGAAAAATCACCCTCATGGTAGTATTGCTAGGATCTGAAAATATTAGAGCGTGAACAAGAGTGAGCA
Organism: Solanum habrochaites; assembly: GCA_027704765.1. Lineage (NCBI taxonomy): Eukaryota > Viridiplantae > Streptophyta > Magnoliopsida > Solanales > Solanaceae > Solanum > Solanum habrochaites. Next base: position 70,330 of record JAKWJA010001597.1, on the reverse strand, counting down.
ATTATTGTCTTTTGGTGAATTGGTGAACTCAATAGACCGAAATGAGATTGGTTTTAATAGAGAGGGGGGACGTGGGTATAAGGTTACCTAGGTGAAAGATACGGTGGGGGTTTTAATGGTGACCGTGCCAGTGAGTGTGAGAAAGAAATATTAAGGGACTGACGTTTGCCAACAGTAATACCATTGGAGCCATGATTATGGATTTGGAGCGTTAAGCTTGGATAGATCAGAAGTAACGTGACACGGTTGGCAAACATTAATTCCAAACAGCCATTCAGAGGAAGGCAGGCTTGAGATGAATAATTGGCACGGTTATCCACTATTTCAGCCTCCTCATACCGAAACCAGACCAATGAAAGCGGTGGGCATTGTTGTCATGTTTTCTGACAGATTTGGACAAGTTGACGATCCCGCACTCGTAAAGTGCCCTGCCCGTCGCTTGCCGGGAGAGGAATGCAGCTGTTGTGCATTGCCGTTGATTGCTGCCGTCGTATGGCGGACGACTGCCCTGTCGACCCCCGCACCCGCGGCCTCCGCTGTTTGTTTCTGCCGTAGCCGTCGCGGATACCTGCCCGGGCCGCACCACGCCCCCCGACGATAGTTCTGGCTGCGGTGAGGCGGTGGCGGGCTTCAATAACAGCGGCTTCTCGGAGAAGAAGTTTGCTCTACCGATCCACGGTTGATTTTCACTTTTTACAGCGAGGAGAGAGTAGAAGGTCAACGGAGCGTTGGACTGATGCGAACCGCCTGTTTAATGAGGTAAGATGATGGGAGCCCACGAACGACGCAACATGACGAGATCTTTTCGGAAATAGAGTTTCGTTCACGGTGTCGAGGGGCTTGTTGGATGATGGTGATTGAGACCCTCGTCTAAATACTCCGCCAAGTTTTCTGCCTTTGGTTAATTGTGTGGAGACGATCACGCAATTCAAAAAAATATGAGAGTGGGAAATTGATGCATAGAGTGGTTAAGAGGGGCCGTCCCTAGGGTGAAGCAGTTTGTCGATTGTTTAGGAATCAGACGTGTTTCTGAATGTGGGAGAGAGAGATACCGCAATCAACATGGATCGGATCTGTCATCCACGGCTTCCAGGCGGAATGGGCGGATTGGTTTTTTCTGAGTTGGCCGTGGCAGGTGATGAATGACCGGCGCGGTTCTGTTCTTCATCGACGTATTTTGGAGAAGGTAATTGCCTAAGGCCTTTTGTTTTTGTAAGAACGCGGTGATTTCCATATAGGGTAATTTATGTCTGATAATTTTTGGAATCAGGGCATGAAGATGATCTGAGTGAGAGGAGGTTAAGCAAGAGTGAAGTGAATCGAGAGGATCCACCTACGTTGTCATGGCTGCCGCGCACCAGAGAATGAGAGGGACGATCGGGCCATAAAGAGAGAAAAAAAAAACCTAGAGAAAAGAAGATCTAGGTTTCTGGCTCTTGATACCATGAAAAGAATATTGATTGTATTGGAATTGTTAAGAAATACATGGGAGTAATATAGGAGATATAGGAAAGGAGTACTAATCCTAATAGGACTAGAATTATTAAGGGAATACTAATCATAATTAGACTAGGATTAGTACACAGTAAATACTAATATTATTTTATACTATTTATTTAATACTATCTGTTATTACAAAACAGGTTTTATTGTTTATACTTTTCTTCTATTTTTTTTCCAGCTTAGAGTATCTTCATATATTGTTATACATATCTTTTAAAAAATTGCACTTGACAGTCAATAATCAATTTTTTTTTTATGTTTTTTATTCTTAAATTTTTTTGCTTTAAAAATTGAATATGTTATAACAATATCGCTTAATTCTTTATTCTAAAAATCAACAACTAATTTCGTATGTAGAAAATTTTGGGAATTGTTTCAAACCTCATTCTCACCTAACAATTACAAAGTCGAAAAGAGATGAATGAACAAACTATACTCCTTCTAATTTAGATAAACAAATGAGATGAAACAACTACACATTATTTATTACTAATTTCACTTGCCTTTCATTTATTTATTTAGCGTTATATTTTGTTGAGTCTAAATGAATAAAAGTGGGGAAAAAACTGTCACCTATCTGTATTACAAAATTTAATGCATAAATTAATTAATATTCAAAAGCATTCTTTCATTAAAAATTAGTTATTGATAATTGTTTTTGTTTTTGCCAGTTTTATTTTATATCGAAATTTTTATAGTTACATATATAATATAATTTTATGTATCTCTTATAACTCCATAATAAATCTATTTCTTCCACGATAAATGCTTAAAATAATGTTGCTAACATTTAGTAAAACAAATGTATAATTATCTACTTATTTTGTTTTAAGAAAATAAGTGGTAACTTATATAATTATAAAGTACTAACAAACTTTTTTGAGTAGCTTTGTTCACGAATTCACATTCGACGAATTTTATATTTATTGAGAAGGTTTTGATAATTATCTACTATTTATTTTGTTGTAGGAAAATAAGTTTAAAAGATTATTTAAAAAATAAATATTTAGATTATAATGTGCGAGTATCCAGAGAATTATTCTTAAAAAAGTAAACATTTTTATTGAAAAAGAATCACTACCTTTTATATTAAAGTAAGGATAAAAACATTAGAAGTCGTCAAGTGACTTCTTTTTGAATTAAATAATATTAAAAAATAACTTTATTAAACGTTTACTCGAGGGACAGTGTTTAAGATAATTTTGCTAAAATTTGAAATTGCAAATGTATAATTATATATAAAAAAAAAATTTAACTTTTTTTTACCACACAATATTCTTAATACATAATTCATTTTCACATATTTCTATAAAATTATTTAGATATAATAGCACAAACATAATAGATAATTTAACAACATTATGAAAAAATAAAAAAATGATAATATTTAAAGTTTGCTCACACAATATTTATCAAAAAGATTACTATGGTTAATAATGTTGAATTTATTATTCATCATTACAAATTAATATAATCGTCAAAAATTTCTATTCATTTTGTGATTCCCATTTTTATTGTTTCTTAATGGGAAAATGTACAAGTACCCCCTCAACCTATGCCCGAAATTCCAGAGATACACTTATACTATACTAAGGTATCCTCCTGAACTTATTTTATAAGTAATTTTCTATTACTTTTTAGCCTTCGTGGCACTAGTTTGAAAAAAGAAAGTCAACCATCGTTGGAACCCACAGATGTGCCACGTGGCTAAAAAAGGGGTAAAAAATTATCATGAAACTAATTTAGAGGGGGTAATAAAAACCGTAGGATAGTATAAATGTGTCCTATGAATTATCGAGGCATTGATTGGAGGGGGTGTTGGGCATTCTCCTTTTAACATAACGTTTTTATAACTTAATTAAGGACAAAATATTATTATAATTATTTGTGATGTATTGTAAACAGATAAACTTGACTATATTTATGTTCAGCCTAGGTTGACGGTCTGAAAAGCAGGACTAAAAATTGCTTACGACTGTACGTGACAATCCTAATGTTCAAAAAGTCAACTATTTTATTTTAACAGGAGACCTATATAATAGAAAGAATAAAATGATTATTGTCATATGTCATTTTTATCACTTTATTTTTATTTTGTCAATTTTCATGTAATTAGTTACATAAAATATTTCCACATATATTCAAATTTAAGATAATAATTAATATTATTACTTCCAGAATTTCGAATTAGAATTAATTAAAATGAATTTTCATATATATTTTCACATTGTACACATATTAGTATGTTAGTTGTGCTTATAATTACTAAATTTTATTTAATTAAATATTTAAAATTATATATAATCACTAAAAAGAATTAAAAATATAAGAGACGTCTGCTTCAACTTCTAGACCTCTCCATTGTTGACCCCTAGATTTTACGTATTGAAATCTGTAACCACTAAATTGAAACAAAAATAATTCAAAATATAAGTTGATTTGATTTTAAGTAGAATAACTAATTTCTCAATCTTCGATCACTAGTGTGTTGGGATTGCAAATAGGTAGGTGTAATGCGGAAGCTAGCAAAGCGAACCTCGAAAGACTACGAGTAAGAAGATGAACGAGAAATACATCGAAAGGCACAAAGAGTTATCGTGGTTCAGTCAATCTACATCCACAAAGGAAATGAGCAATCCACTATAAATATGAGAGTAAAAAATACAGAGAAAACAACCTCAACAACTTCACTCGGAATACATAAGAGGTTCACACAAGTGATAATGTATCAAGCTTGTGACCTATAAATTCTCCCCCTAACAAAAACTCTCAAAGCCCTTAAGACTACATTGTAAATGCCGATTAAGTTAGAAGTAACATGCATATATTTATAGAATCCTAAATCTTTTCCTACCAAAAAAAGGATTAGTCAATCCAAAATCTTTTCTTAAAAGGAAAACCTATTTATGGTAATAAATCATGACAAATAGAACCCAACAAATCTCCCCCTTGACCTGAATTTATGGACAAATAAATTGTCCACATTAATTACATAATCTTCAAACAACTTGCTTCTCGCTCTCCTAATGACTTTGCAAAATTTATGTCTCAACATAGCGAACTTCTGAAACCAATTTTTCTCCAACAAAAATCTTTTCATTACTGTCAAAAAGGTTGCGTTATATAACTACACATGTCAAGATTTGGAACACCTAATCTTAACATTTACTCAATCATTAATTATCGAACCACTAAACTTGACTCATCTTAAATATGGCTCTATACACTTGTTCGGACAGACGCAATAAGCTGGTGTAACCGGAAGCTAGGCAACAGCGACCTCGAAAGGCACGAGTAAGAAGACAAACGAGAAAAGAAATTAATCGAATACACACAAAGATAAACGTCGATGATCTGTATTCGACGTACACAAAGGAGATGAATCATCAAACTATAAATATGAGAAAGACAAAATAACAGAGAGAAACAAACTCAAACCACTTCCAACAAGAATACATAAGAGGTTCACACAGTGATAAAATATCAACTTCATGACCCATAATAAATCCTCCCCCTAACCAAAAATCTCAAAGCCCTTAAGACTACATGGCCTAATGCTCATGAGTAACTTAGAAGAAACATGCCTCTATTTATAGAGTCCTAAACATTTTCCTATCAGAAAAAAAATTAGTCAATCCAAAACCTTTTCCTAAAAGGAAAACCTATTTATTGTAAGAAATCAGGAAAAATAAAACCCAAAATAGTGAATGAATTTAACGTCTATTCGATGAACTTTTATTTCGAAAAAAGAGATGGATTAACGGATTATTGGGCTAAGTCGAACTTCTTTGGAGATTGAATTAATATGCAATCTCATGTTGTACGATGATTTACACGTTAGTGTGATTCTGTAATCCCAAGACCGCAAAATCCATAATCTAAAATGAAATATTATTCATGAGGTTGAAAGTAATGATAAATAATGATTAATCAACAATATTGTTGGATTTGGTACCATAAGCCAACTCGATATATTTAGATCAAGGTGCCACGAGCTGACATGATATATTTTGATGGGATGTCATGAGCTAATACGATATTATTGGATTGGGTATCATGCTTCGAAATAATGAATTAATGGGAAGTATATAAAAATAACTTACTGTACTCAATCTAAAAGAACTTATTTTCCAAAATAGCATGATGTGGAGGCTTATGTCCTCATGTGCGTTCTTGATATTGTGATTGGTTACATATTTGCTTCATTGCTGTTGACACTTGTCCATGTTTTTTGTAGCTTGTCACCAGCTAAGTGCTATAGTTTATTTCATATTATTACTTTATGCATATCAATTTCTATTTTGAGTTGACCGATGATATGTACACATTACATGTTTTAAGGTGATGACCCCTACTTATATTTTCCTCCGTGTTCCTTTTGTGGAGTCATCGAGTGTATCAACGCCTTCGAATCACCCTTAGCTCTAGCTAGTGTTTAAAAGATCAGGTTCCAGGGTGAGCTATTCATTCTAGCTCGTGTTAAATTCTCTCGATCTTGATGACCTTAGTTTTAGATACAAACCATACATTACTAGAAAATATGTCTGTTGCAACACAACAATAATCATTGCCATAGACTCAAAATGTGTTGCATTCGCATTATGGCAACGAAAACTGGTGTGTTGCGTATAAGCCTGTTGTGATATGTGTATAGTAACACTTTTATAGCAACAGTTGTAAACTGTTGCAACACACTATCTATAACAACATTTATTCTTTAGTCTAGAACGACACTTTTCTGCGGTTGCTGCAACATTTGTAAACCATTGCAAAAGACCTATAGCAACAACTTATTATACAGCTCGATCTACTATATTCCAACGGTTCTTCTGAACTATTGCGAAAATGTTATTAAGATATTGCAATAGACTTTTTAAATGGTTATTGCATGCTATTGTGCCATTGTATATATTCTTTATTTTTGAAATAAATCATAATAAAATGATTAGAAAATATTAAATCAATACGTACTTCAACTAGTCGCTTCCATATATTAAAGATAAGTACACATGATATTGATTTACAATTCAAGAGTTAACATACATTTATGTTCACAAAAATAAGCCTAAACATAAAAATAATCCTATAATGTTCCAGAATTTGCTTTCATTCAAGTTCACAAAATTGGGCCAAAAAGTAAAAAGAGTACTAGAATGTTCAAGAATTGGCTTTCATCCCCGCTTTGGTCATTTTGTTCACCTACAATTTCAAAAGGATCAACAATTAGGAAAGAGGAAGTTCAAAAATTAAAAGGTAAAAGAAGACACACAACTCCAACTATAAAACAAGCAAGAAAATGACTTCATTCTAATTACGGCAGACACTAAGCAATTAAGGGATATTATTTCCCTTATATGAAGAGGGAACAAAATCAGTAAATGTTTCTTACCACAACCACTTAAAGATTTTGCCAAAATCACGACTTGTAAGGATCACAATTAATTTCCCTAACATAGATAAAAACACAACGAATAAAGATTTGAAATTACTGTAAATGAACTTACCGACTTGTTAGTGGGTATATAAGCTAAATCCATAAAGAATACACACCCTAGAAAATCTGGTCTAGCAACATACCGTTGGTTAGAAAGAGCTTCAAAATTATGGGTCTTTGAACGAGTTTATTCTGCTTGATCATACAAATTATAGTGAAGGTAATTTCGTAGTAACATATTAAGAAGTGTTTCATGTGGATAAGTCATAAACCAGCCATAAGCTATAGCAGTTTTCAATATAGAACAAACACCAAAGACATGAGTCACATCTCACACACCTGACTGAACTTATTATGGTGTATTGTGGCACTCCGGTATAGAGCAAGCAAGTTACTGTTGGTAAAGAAAAGTTCCTATTAGATATAACACAAAAGTAATAGCCAAAGAAAAATGTGAAAGAACTTACCCATGGATTTCAGCAAGATCACTAGCAATCTCAAAACTTAAAGAGTAGTAGAAGTAGAGTCTGGATTGAAAGAACATAACAAATTATACTATCTTGCTTTTTAGAAAGAACAATGTTACTGAGGAAGGAAACAGCTTACCCTGAAGTAAACTACGCATTCTAAATAATTCCATGATGTTTAGATAGAGAATTCCTTACAAGTTAAGACTAAAAGACAACCATTTTTCCTCACATCGTTTATTTCTTCTGATCAATCAGAACTATTAGAACAGCAAGTAGCCAAGCATCTCAAGTTCAGGCAACAGATGTTTGATTTGTTGCAGGTGTTCCCAGATAAAATTGGCTTTCATGCCTATCCTATGTAAGAAGATAAACAATTCACAAAGTAAGATATTGTATATCGAGTGTTAATGACCTGATAACAACTATATTCGGTTTATGTAGTTGAACAATGTTCAGATTTAAAATATATACAGTAAAATAACTCTATCCTTGTCTACCACTTGACTAATCAACACATGAAATGATCAACAAATTCCAAAGCACAAGGCAAAAAAATTGACGTATGAATAATGTATTGAATCATAATGGTTGACTAGTAATTTACGTGAGGAAGGTATGAAGATAGCCGCGTATGGAACTCAGAACCAGAGGTAAGAACATAATTTAGGAAAGCAGAAAGTACTGAAGCCTTTAGTTTGCTCCTGAGTTTCATGGTCAATCTCTTAGCCATGTATATCTTCTGCACTTCACTTGTATATGCTCTACCTTCAATCAGTGATGCAACTTCCTTCAAATCTAAACCACCATAAACAAACAAAAAAGGACATGAAAAAAAATATACTTGGAAAAAAAATATACTTGCAAAAGGGAGAATTTTTCATTCTACTTCCAAAATAGTTTAAAATGCAAAACCTTGACTACCAAATTCCACTTACCTAAAAATTACAATAGAACTATCGATACTCATGTCTGATAGAAATCGACTAACCGGAGGAGAAGGCGGCTGCATCGGAGCTTCTTCCTCTTATTTCGCTGATCGGAGAAGAAAAAAGAGAAGACTAGACACTGTCCATCTTCGTGATGCTACTGGTCATCACCGGAGCTGCTAGAAAAGAGAAAGTACTGGAGGGAGGTGCTAGGGATATCGCCGACTGCTGGTGTTGTTGTTCTCATCTTTTCCAGAAGAGAGAAAGAGATGACGCTTCCTTGAGATCGTTGCTGGATCTTCTTGTTTCCATCGATAGGAGCACTTGCTCGCTGAGATTCGGCGGTGTTCTCTCCGGGGGGAAAAGGGAAGACCCCAGTGAGTGATGAGGCGGAGAGGAGAAGAGAGAGCGGGCGCCGCTTCTATGGTGAAGGGGTGATCTGTGAACGGAATTTTTTAAGGGTTTGTGTGCTTGGTAGATTTAAAATTAAAATAGTAAATCAATTGTTTGATCTTAGATCGTGATTTTTAAAGAGATTTAAAGAGTGTTAAGGTAAGATTTAATACGAGAGATCAAAGGTTTGGATTAAAAAAGAGGCTTTTTTTTTATTGACTTTACCAATTAATTAAATATAAAACTCTGTTTGGCGGGTTGTAGTGACATAAGTGGAGGAAATAATTGGCGAAACTGCTTGCCATAGAATATCTACGTCGACCAGTTGTCCAACCGTTGAACTTAAAGAACTATGGAAATGGTTGCACTACTAGTGCAACGATCTAATTCTCAAAGTGTTTCATTAGGTCCAGTTACCTATTGCAAATGTTATAACCGTTGCGAATGAGTATCTTTTGCAACATATATTTAATTGTTGCTAAATAATTGTTTTCTAGTAGTGATAACAACTCAGACTACAATAATTTTTCATTTTTAGGTCAACTTTAAATGACCATATATTTTAGCACATAAAGAAATAGGTGGATAATTCACTATCAAATACACAGTTGGCTAATTCACTATCACATAGACAATCTTTGAGTATTCTTTCAAGTTCTACCAAGTTTATTAAATATTGAGCTTCGAGTAAGAAGTTATGCCAGTTTGAGTGAAACATCTATATTTAAGGTTTTTCTTCTGAAAAGAGTATTTTAGCCTTTTCCTTACCCCACTAGGCTTGATAACATTTTCTCCCCTAAATAAATGTAGGGCGATGTTTCAAGAAGATGAAAAGAGGATTTTCAACCGTACTTTCTAGGTATCTGAGGTTTCGCCATAGGTAGTGATTGACTTTGTTCTCAATCACACCAAAACATGGTAATTGTTCGTATCCATATTCACCCATAAAATCATTTATGTAAAGATTATTGAGTCAGTTCTGATTTATATTGTATTCTTGACAAGATGGAGTTTTGAGTTCGATTGAGTTAAAAGGATCCTAAGTATGATTTGACTTTCTTGACAGATATTGAGTGGGTTTTTGATCATTTTTTAATGGGATTGTGAATCAACATGAATTTAAAGAAACCAATCAATGCTAGATGAGTTAGGACCCAAAATTGATAGACAAGTTTGCCGAATTTCTAGGTTTCAGGGTGGGGCAGCGCACCAGCAAGGCGTTTGGGCATGGGTGTTGCAGTTGTGGGGCTGGAACCTTGCCCCTGTAGTGCGCCAAAAAGCAGCCTTAATACTTTGAGGCCTGGCGCCCTACTCTATCGTTGTCATGCCCCTTTTCTTCTCCCTTCTTCACCCTTTATGTGTTCTTCAAATTATTTCTTCAATCTATTCTTGATATTGACTATTAAAATGTTCACGAATCCTTGAGAGGTCCTACATATCCTACTCACATCTCTTAATTTACATTTCAAATTGAAGTGAAGTTAAGAGGAAGGTTCAAGAGGTAATTTTGAGTCAAATTTGTGAACTCCGTCGCAATTAACTACAGTGTTGAACTAGATCTTGAGTAAATTATTTCATGTTCAAAATGATCATTAGGGAATTAAGTATTCCCACGTGTAACACTTTTACATTTAAAAGAGAGAAACATCAATTTCTAAATGAGTTTATGAATTTAGAGATTTTTCAGAGTATTATCTCATTAAAGAGGATCTTTTGAGAAATTATCTCAAATTGAGAAAGAGTTTTGTTTTATACATTTGAGCACGAGTTTATATATTATGCGAATATTATTCAAGTCCTAATATGGGACGAGTTTAGAAAATTCATATTCCTTATAAACCATGTTACCATCTTGATGAGTCCACGACTTGCACTCTTTTAGGGCTTTATTTTTAATAGATTTAGTGTCTTTGAATGCACAATTTGTTTCAAATAACTAATGTAAATACTTGAATTTCAAGTAGTTGAATCTAAGAACAACACATGTGCACTATTGTGCAAAAAAGAACAAGGCAGCTGAAAGGACGAAGGAAAACAACATTAGGATCCGCTAGAGCAGCTGAAATATTGATACTGGGAGATTGGGGATCGGCTGAAACACTCGAAGATGCACATTTAGGGATTCGACGATAAAGATCGGACAATGATCTCACTTTCCTCATCATACTCAGAAAGATTTATGTTAATTTGCTCTGCTCGCAGAGTGGTATACCGAAAAAGAGAAGCGACTACCTTACTTAAGCAATTGTCAGATCGATCTTTGAAGGACATGGTCTTTTTTTATGGTTGACACTGCTTGGAAACAAAACCGGAACGCTGAATGGTTAGGTTCTCGCCTAATGTTCCGGAGAGTGTAGCTATGAAGGAGAAAGTCATCTATACAAGGGAAAATTTGGCGAGACGCCGAATGTTTCCGTGATGCATTACTATCTCGCCCAATGTTACAAAACTAAAGATGATGGAGGCTAAAATCAAATGACGATAGAAATAAGCAAAGGGTGGATCACCTAGTGATTCTTCCATCCCGACTTATTATGCGGAGTAGACTTTTGCAACATATTTTTGACAGACTATACATACTCATTCGAATTAGGAGTTCCATAGTGAATTTTTACTTTAGATCTTATTTTTTAGTTTTCATAGAGAGACAATATTTCCTTTAGCTTTGAAGATTTTGAAGACTTCCATTCCAAGAAATTGGAAGTGAGTGTTGAAGATTCTTTATCTTATACCTTTTTAAAGAGTATTTCCCATACTCATTTTATGAATTTGATTTTCAGTATTGATTTCTTGTCTTTTGGACAGCCTCAGAATAAAACATAATTTATTGGGTGTGATATTGGATGTTTTAGGGTGAGTTAGCTAAGCTCGGTATTATATGAATCGATTACTTTAATTGTGGTTAAAGTTATTTTGGGTGGGAATTTAATGGATTGGTGACAGTTGCAAACTGCAACTTCCACCTTAGGTCTTTGAAATTGCTCTAGAGGGAGGTTGAAGACAAAATTGCACTACATCAATGGTCTGTGGTTATTTTGTTGGCATTGGGTCTCGACTCAAGAGTGGAACCTAATCATTCACAACATATTTGCTCGAGAGAGTGAATGTACTAAAGTGGAGGCTGGTTTGATATGCATGCGTATTAGTGTTCGAGAGAAACCAATTTGAATTGGGGTAAGTTGTTCGAGAGAAATCTTATCCCCACTAAAGTCTACCCAAGTCACCGATCTACAACTATTAATGACAATCATCCATTTCTCTATCTTTCTTCATAGTCTTGTAACATCCCTAGAATTCCCTCTCTATATTTCTTATTCTCTTGCTTTATTGTTGTTTATTGCAGTTTATTGTTCAAAATGCTCTTCGATAATTGACACTTTTCTCACCCCTAATTTAATTATGGTTATATTTCTTAATGTTTTTAGCTATGATTAATTAGAAGTTGTTCTTACTTGGCTTTTGATTCTCAAACTACTCCCCATGGGAACGACCCCAACCCTTGGTTGGGTTATATTACTACTCTCGATCGTAGGTACTTGAATTGGAAGTTGTGTCTTGATTACATAAATATAAAAATGGAACCACTGCCGGGGAGTGGTGTTACTTGAGAATTTTAAGTAAAGTCGAAATTTTCTTTTGTTAGTCATAGTGATATTTACTTATTTTTAGTTTTGGTTTTGTGTGCTCGTTCTGTAGAATAGAGGAGGTGAGTATGTCAGGAAGTAACTGCGAACAAATGGATTTTCCTCCATTACAAGTAATGATGCACATGGATAGCATCCTAACCTTAAAACAATTAGAAGGTAAACGAATTCATGAGTCATGGCTAAAGTTTTAAGCATTGTTATTTCAATGCTCAACTCATGAGATATCTGATATAATCATCTTGGATTATTTCTACAGAAGTCTTGGTCCCGGTAATTAAGATATGGTGTTGACCAACTCATATAGAGGTGGCATTACACAACACCCTATGCGATTAGCAGCCCCGCCAAGTGCTGATCCCACGGCTTGTTAAAACCAACCAAAGAAGTGAGGGGACACATGTTGGACACAATGCTAAAACTAAGAATTAGAGGATTGGACGAAAAAGATAATGGAGATTGAAGTCCAATTCCAAAAGGAAGGATAGATACATCCCTACTCACGAGCACCAAGAAGCCTAAGGAAATTGTAACGGACTGTTAGTCATTTTGAGCAGCAGATTTTTATCTTCTGGGAAAAAATCTGAGGGAGTCGACGGATCCCAGACGGACCGTCATTAGGCACGAAGGACCGTCGTCCGAGGGGGTCTCGATTCCAAAACACGTAGATATTAGAAATTTGGGTGCTGAAGATCGACTCTCTGACACGTCACGACGGGCGTGCATGTGGTGTGGCAGGACAAGACCGTCTACGGCAATGACGGGCCGTACACAGACTCTTTAATGAATTGGAGTCTTGAACTTTCGTGACGGGAAAGCAGGCAGTGACGGACCGCTCCGAAGGCACGGTTGGCCGTCAAGGCTGCGTTGAACCTGACTGGGTCGGATTTCTGTTAACTATTTAAGGTGTTGTTTTGGAACTATTCCCCCTCCCCCCCCCATGCTTATAATTATAAAGTGAGTGGTTTAATTGTTTATAATTTAATTTAATGGGGGTTAAAAGGGGAAGAACTTGAAACAAGTAGTGGGGGTATTTTATCATCTTTTTTTACTTAATTATATGATTATTAGGGTAAAGAAAAGGAGGGTTTTGGAATAGAAAAAAACAGAAATGAACAAGAGAGGTGAGAGAAGAACAATCGATGAGAAGAGGAAACGAAGAGGATAGCAAAGATTTTGAGGATTGCTTTGCTGATCCGATAAATATTGGTGGAGGAGGTTCTGGTTGCTTAGCTTATTCGTAGAGTAAACTCTAATAGAGACTGATATGTATTGGGGTAGTATTGTACATCCTTCTATATGCTTAATTGTATCCTTGTATTGAATGTGATTACATAATTCGTGATAAAAATAACGCATGATGAAGCTAGTGAATCCTAACTCTAGAAAAACCCTTTATTGCCTTGTTAATGAGAGTGATGATGCCTTGTATAAAAAGAAAGGGCCTTGATGAACTCAGTGATTGAGAGTCGGGGACACGGGTGTCACGAACTTGGAACACGGAGAATTGGGGTATCGGGTGGGGTTGTGTCACAAACCGAACACGTAGAACTTGGGGGATCGGAGTGTCACGTTGCCGACACCAGGAGTAGGATATTGAGTGGAGGTCAGTACCGACACGAGAGAAATAACATATTACCAATATAATGAACTAGATTCCCAAAGCGGGTTTATGGCATTGAGCTTGAGTCCATAAGGGTGAACTTGGCGGGCCAATTAATGAGTCTAGAATTGTTGTTGTACATGTTGAGTATTGTAGTTGATTTAGATTTCATTTGATATATACTATTTTCTATTTTGAGTGGCCGATTTGATACCTACTCAAGGAACTTTGTGTTTGTTACTTGCCCCTAATTGTATGTTCTATCTTTGTAATTGTGGAGTGCAGCAAAAAGTTCCATCGTCTTCAAACTCAGCCGCAACTCTAGCCAGGTCTTCATCAAGCCAGAATTCGGTGAGCTATTGCTTAGCTTGGACTGGACTTCCTGCGTATGTAGTGATGCCTTGAGATTCCGGCATGACTAGCTTTTTTACTTATTTTAGCTTCTTAGATACTTAGATTAGTAATTTGAGGATCGCTGTTCTTGTGGTGATGACTTCCGTTTTGGGAATAAATGTTTTGAGTTTTTATAAGTTATTTATCGATTTTCATTAATGCGTTTTAAGTCTTCGACATGATTATTTGTTCTTTAGGTGAACGTGGGAATTGGATGGGTTGTGGTTTAGCTCAACATAGTAAGGGATAATGGTCGGTGCCAGTCGGCCCGTTTTGGGTCGGGACATAAATGTATACGTTAAACACGTTTGAAGGAACGAATGATCTCAATCATTCTCCAAAAGGTAAATGAGCATGATAGAGTGTTGGAAGAGATGAATGAGAGTGTCAAAGTTTTAAATTAGATGAGTGGATCTCACTATAGATCTATTCGGCTACTTGAAAAAGTATTGGATTATGTGTTGCGTCATGTCTACCCGAGACAACAAGGGGGTTCGCCTAGTGACACTACTACCAAACCCACTAATGAGATTTGAGTGGTGATTGGCGTCGTGCTGTAACATTAACTAAGGCGTTGTTTGGAAGGTAATCCAAAACCCTTTTTATTGATTTTTTTTGTTTTGGTAAATTATAATGTGTTGATTGTGTAGGTTTAGGTGTGGAAAATATTTGTAAAACTGCAAGATTCGGTGAGCAATGAGTTTAAGTCCGGCGCATGTTTTCCCATGGATAATAAGGTTGGACGTATGCGTCTGGTGCCCAACTTGGTCTCCAATAGATTAGGACTGCAAAAATGATTTTAGAGATTCGTCACATGAGATGAACCTTGGGTGAGCACAGAAAGTATTTCGAAACATGCAGGAGAGGGAAAGCGAACAGGACTTTGACACCACCCTCTGAACCCCCACAATAATCGAAGGTCCTGTGAAACTCGGCGAGGAAAGTGACCACTTGACCTATCAACGAGTTTATCTGCAATTACGACTAATGTTGCAAACAGGGCGAGAATTGGACAGTTTTAAAATGACAAAGGTTTTAAATCTCTTTCACTTCCCCTCATTTTTTATCTTCACAGACTAACTCCCGCACTTTAGTATCTATATTTTTTGCATTTCTACTATATTTGAGTTATTGGATTGTGCTGAGAGTTGGATTACATTGCTGCCTAGCATTTCAATATCACTTTAATATGCATAAAAGGTTAGTTTTAACTGGGGAGTTTATTTTTGAGACATTTTTGTACTTTTAGCTTGATTGATCTTTTATGTAGTTTCTATGCCTCTCTGATCTTAACTTTCCTCATTTATGCCTATTTTATTGTGAAAAAGTTGTCCATAATGATTTTATTTTTGAATTCCTGTAAATTTGTGCTTTAAAATGAACTAAATTTTGCTCGGAGTTGGTGTTGAGTGTTGGTAATTTAGTTGGGGGAAGATGAGGTAGCATTTTATTGAGCCAATTATGGAATTCTACAATGATAGAGTGGATGACATCGTTCTAAGGGAAAATGTTATCAATTGGCCAAATTTGGCGAAACGGGGATAATTCTAAGCTCACTAGGCTGAATGACTATTAAGGTCTTACGTAATATTGATATGCATGTTTATATTTTGTTTTTGCGAGTTAAGGGGTTGAAGTTTAGAAGATGGGTTGAGAGTAGGCACGTTGGATCATTTGGTGAGCTGGGTCGAGCTCACCAAACCAGTCGGTGGTTCACCGAAGGTTAACACTTTGCGTTTGATTTCATGCTTCATTTGATGATGGACTCTATAACTTATAGCGAGTATACTGAGGTCGCTGAGGGCAACCAGAGACTTATTGAAAGTCTTTTTGTTCTCCTTTTGTCTGCACCCCTAAACCCTTTTTGCATTATAACTTTCGGCGGACTAGTCCGTTCTCACCAAAATTTGTTGGTGGTTTGCCAAAAGACCTTCGCAGTGTTTACTTGCTTAGATTTTTTATGAAATCCCTTCGCCGAGCCTGATATAGCGCACCCAAGGGATTTGGCGACTTGCCGATTAGTTCGACGAGCTTTGTTCTGGATAATGAAACTATTTTTGCCTGCATCTTTGTTGTAAGTTTTCTATTTTATCTGAGGTTTTGAATACACTGGATATAAAACAAACGACATCTGGGAGAATAACACCAACAAGAATAGAAGCTAAAGTGGATTGGGATTAAATGAGTATGGAACTAAAAATCTAGCAGGCAAACGTTAGTTATGAACAGTTCCCTACCAAGTGTTGGATTGGAAAGGGCCGCCAGATTCATTTCTGACAGGAAGAATACCCCTCAATAAATATGTTCCGGTAACTGGGCTCAGGAACTCTGGGTAGTGTGCATGTATGTCTTGTGGAGTCACCCCTCGAAAAATATAGGATCTAGACTGCTATCCTTAGAAGGAGACGCAAGGCACTAATGCACAGATATAAAGCACTAATATGGCGCAAATGATGGCCCGACAAATGGAGCACTGCGTAGCCAGGATTTCCTACCCCCTATTACGTCTATTGTTATATGATTTTTTGATATTTTTGTTTGCATTTGAGGACAAATGACTTTTGACTTCTTCGTTGGTGGTGGTGAGGGCATTAGAATTTTGATTTGGATGTGATCTATTCATTGTATTGTGTACTCCCAATTTTATGATTATTCTAGCTTGTAGATCCTTGATTTAATTGAAGAATGATTTTTACCCTTGACAGTGACCCTTTCGAAAAATTTACTTGTGCCACTTCTTAATTGCGTTTCAATATGGCAGTTCTCGTGCCAATTTAAGTATGTGTTTTGATCAATACCAATGACATGAATAGTGTTCTCAAAGTGAATGTGCAGCTACAATGAGGCCAAATGAAGTTTTATAGTAAATATGCGAACTCTTTGCATCTCATTGTGACTAGCCAAGCATCAAATTGAGACTCTTGCGAAAAACATTGCAAATTAGCAAAATTGTGGATATCTGGTTGTCATGGTGGCCAATGCGTAGGAGATGCGTACGAGAATGATTCTAGATGAACACCTAGATATTTTCCCACCGCTTGGTCCAGTTGATTAAGTGATGTGAGCTCTTGAAATGATATTAGGCAATTTTAAAGAATGTGAAACAATTTGACATATACCTCTTCTGTGTCCTACTTTTTGAGCATGTGAATCCCACTTGAGCACCCCTTGAGACTAACCTTTTTCTTGGAAGAAATTGGAAAAGAATGACCTTTCTTACCCCAGGTACCCATCATCCCTCAAGAGTTTTGGTAATTTTCAAATAGCCCCAACTTAGCCGCGAAAGCCTTCTAATAAGACGGGGTTTAGTGAAAAGAAAAGACGAATCAAGACGTACAAAAAATTCCCCTTCTTACCTATGGTTTTGAAGAAAATAGAACGCTCCTATAAGAAAAAGATAGAAGAGAAAAAAAAAGAAAAGAAAAAAAGAACAAAACACGGTTCGTGAATGCGATGTGAAAGTGGGTGAGAAAATGGGGCTTTGAAACGAATCACGGAAGTATGGAAATAATGGGCGTAGGTAACTTCGTGAGCACGAACAAAAAGTGAGTGAAGAAAAGGCATTGAAAGGTCATCACACAACTTTCATTTAGGATAGAGACAGCTGTATAATAATTCGACTATATACCTGTGCATCGACAACTATTATAAGATAGAAAGAACCTTGTAATCTTGAGTAACTAAAATGACAACGGTTTGATTGAAAGCATACCGGCACACTTCATTAGGGGTGAAGTCAGGTAGTGTGTAATCCTTTGTGAATGTGAGCGTTGCATCTAATTTCGATTCTTTAAATTTTGAATCATTGTTTATGAATACGGAATCATATTTATGTTAGGACATTTGAGCTCCTTTATTGAACTTGAACTTACTTAGAATTTAGTATCGCGAGCTTGAGATTCTTTGATATTGGTGCGTCACAACTTGAATCTTTGAGTGCACAATTGATCCTTGCATGAGTGAGTTGAGTTCTCCGTTGTGCAATCCTGATTGAGTCATGTGTAGACTATTTAAGACAGCCTTTTGAACGATGGAACTCGAGTTTTAGTTGAGGAAAAACAGAATTTTAAGTTGGGGACGTTGATGAGTCCACAATTTACACTTATTTAGGGATTTATTTTAAGAGATTAAGTGTCCTTGAATTCACATTTTGTTTAAAACAACTAATGTAAATACTTAAATTTTAGGTTTTTGAATTTAAGAACAAATCATGGGCACTATTGTGAAAAAAGGAACAAGGCATATGAAAGGACGAAAGAGAGAAAGGTTGAGGGTCACCGAAGACATTGGGCTAGTCTCCGAAATTCTAGGTTCTCGTCTAATGTTCCAATGCGCGTAGCTTTTAAGGAGAAATCAAGTCGGCAATTGAAGGGAGAAGTTGTCAAGACGCCAAATGGTTCCGTGATGCATTATTATCTCTTCCAATGTTACATAACTGAAGATGCTGGAGGCCAACAACAAACAATGATACAACTAACCAATGGACAGATCGCCGAGTAATTCGTCGATCTCGATTTATTGCGCCTAATACACTTTTGCAACATATTTTTGATAGAAAATAAATACTAATTTGAATTACAAGTTTCATTGAGAATTTTTACTTTAGCTCTTATTTTTATGTTTTCACAGAGAGACAATATTTCTTTTATCTTTGAAGATTTTGAAAACTTCCATTTCAAGAAATTAGAAGCGGGTGTTGAAGATTTTTCATCTTAGACCTCTATAAAGACATTATTTTCAATACCAGTTTATAGATTTTATTTTTGGTATAGATTTCTTATTTTTTTTTGTCATGTCTAGCTAAAATCCCAATTCTTTGGGTGTGATATTGGGATTTATGTGTTGAGTTAGAAAATGGGTGTTGTGTATTGATAATTTAATTGTTGTTGAAAGCTGATTTTGTCGGTGATTGTGGTGGAATTTAATGGGTCTTCGGTAGAAAATGCAACTCCACCTTTGTGGCTCGTAGTTGCTCAAGAGAGGTTTTAAGACTAAAATCACTGAATCGATGGCCTTTGGTTAATGGGTTGGCATGGGTTCAGCGAGAGAGAGTGAACCCTAAATCCTTTCCCACACGTTTAGCTCGAGAGAGTGAATGGACTAAGGCGGAGGTTGGTTTGAAGTGCATGCTTATTGGTGTTTGAGAGAAACCAATTTGTATCGGGGTAAGTTATTTCATAGAAAGCTTAATCCCCACTAAAGTCTAGCCTAGTTTCCACTTTACAACTTTTTGCTATTTATTGCAATCACCCATTTCAATCTTTGTTCGTAGTCCCATCACATCTCAAGAATCCCCTCTCTATATTGCTTATTCTCTTGTTTTATTATTATTTATTGCAGTGGATTTTTCATAACCCCTTTGATATTGACACCTCTCTCACCCCTAATATAATTATGGCTTCATTCTTTAGTGTTTTAGCTATGATTTATTAGAAATTGTTCTTACTTAGATTTTGATTCTCAAACCACTCCTTGTGGGAACGACCCCAACGTTGGTTATATTACTACTCTCGATCGTAAACACTTGAATTGGAAGTTGTGTCTTTAGTATGCAATCATCATAACTTGGGTAAAGGATTCTACTTTTTAGAAGACTCCTTATTGCTTTAAAGTATAACTTAGTGAATCCATATCGTAAAGTTGTTCTATCAACCAAAAAGGTATAGGACAACAGTGGCATATTAATTCAATATTATGTTTATTGTATCATTTGAATACTACAGAGTATGAGATTTTGACTCATTCAAGACTTTTTTTTCATTGTTTTAATGTCCTTAATGCCTAATATATTCTCTAAAATGATGTTAAAGTTTTGATTTACAACAATGAAGGCTAAGGACAAAGGCAAGGACATTACCGGGCAAAACAGAGTGAAAAAGCTTAAGAAATTGAAGGGAGGCAATCATGCTGATCTTAATACCGCTTGGGGAGACACTGAGTGGCTTTTTCACTCACCTAAAGTTTCAGTGTGCCAGCCCTGGTGAACAACCTACGTGGCGATGGAAATGGAGAGTCGGTGGATCTCCGATAGGATCAGCGATAGCGATCCAGTTCACCTAAAGTTACAGACCTGAGGATTAATTGGCAAGGGTGACATAATCGAGCAAAGGGTACAACTCCTGCCTTGTCCAGCGAGTACTTCGACTTACATAGTAAAGTTCATGAAGGTAACTTAACAATTGGTATAATTCTAAATTGGAATTATGAAACAACAGAAAAAAAAAGTACGGGATGATTGTAGAATACAAATCGGTTCTTATCTATTTTTTTTTTCAATTTTCCATTTTAAATATAGATCTTTTGAGACTTCATTTTGAGGAATTTTCAATTGGGTCTTTGAATTAAGTTGATTTGAATCTTCGTAGAGATTGAGGAACCATTACACAGTTCATGCCTAACATAATTGGTAATCATTTTTTCCTTTTTATGATGTACCGGAAAAATCCCCATGTCGGGCGTGATCATGTGATTATTGGATTTAATTAGCTTCTGGGTATATTGTTATTTAGACTTATTAAATGACTTAATGAAATTGGTTAAGTGATAGGTGTGTATAACATGCATTGTAGATTGCAAAATCTATTCTAAACTAGTGTTGGGGGATTGCTTACGGAAAAGAATTTTTGGGGTTGAAGTTTTCAAATCGATGATTTGTAGGTATTGGGTTGTTGTGGGTTAAACTAAAGCGCGTGAACTTCTAAACTCTATCCTACCATCTATCTTAAGGAGTGAGATAAATTAAAGTTTTTGGTCTATTATAGTCTAAGTTTGCCGGATCTTGAAGGCAACACACTTGATCGGGATATATTGGATAGTTGTTCGAGAGAAGAGAAAGTACTATTACATCTTTAGTCCATTCTACCCATTGAGATTCAAAAGTGTAGTAAAATTGATATTATCTCTATAGACAAAAACTTATGGCCTTAGGTCAATCACAACCTCGAGAATTCCTCTTTACTTGTTGTTCTCCCCGTTTTAGCAATTGTTTTAGAGTTTATTTGACAAGCCAATTACCCCATATGACATTTGTGTCACTCATTTTGATTCAATTAAATTTTTTTGATAATTTTTATTACTACAACTTATTAGATAATGTTTATAAACTTCATACTGAAATTCCATCGTTGTTCCCACTCCCTTGTATTATGTGGTGGGGTCGGACCCCAACCCTTTTTCTAGGTTTTTTATACTTATTTCATGTTTGACCTATGCTTAGTTTGGACGACGAGCGCATAGTTGTGCGTTCACCAAATACCACTAAAATTATGATAATTGGAGGAATTTTTACCTAATACTAGGTGTGAAACTTATGATATATGTGACTTAATAAATTAGTTGGTATCAAGATTTAAGAAATTAATTATTGATTTGAGTGGATTTTTGAGTCAAGGATGGATATATAGTAATACGATTCTCTACAGACTTATTTCTTATGAATATTATATACTTGGTAGATTGAAAACGTTATGTATCATTGAGGAAACGAAATACATTGAGGAAAGAGATTGCTTGACATTGATTTTTCGGTGGAGGTAGGTTATGGTTTGTTCTATATGATAAAGAGACTGTTAATAGTGATTGATAGTCATTGAGTTATGTTGTGACATTTCATATGCATTTATCATTGTGGTTTGGATGATTTACATGTTATTTTGATTTGTTTGTAATCCCAAGACCGCATAATCCATAATGTTAAACTTTCTTTATCAAAGTAATGCTTTGAATAAAGAAGAATTAATGAAATATTATTCATGAAGTGGAAAATGATGATAAGGAGTGATAAAATAACTATTTGGAGTTTGACCAATGATATCTACTTAGTACATGTTTCTAGAAACTGACCTCTACTTGTAATTTCCTTCATATTCCTTTTGTGGAGTGCATTTAGTGTTTCATCGCCTTCCACTCGCCCTTAGATTTAGCTTGTCTCAAGAAGTTTAGGTACCTATGTGAGATATTCACTCTAGCTTGTGTTGGATTCTCCGTATCATTACATAATGTCCTTAGATTTCAGATACAAACTATAACATCTTGTGTCAATTTTAAACGACCATATATTTTTGCACATAAAGAATTAGGTGGACCATGTGCTATCAAATACCTAATTTTCGAGTCATCTTTCCAATTCTGCCAAGTTTGCTAAACTGTAATCTTGGAGTAAGAAGTTATGCCTGTTTTAAAGGAAAAGAGGGCTTTGGTATTTTCCTTACTCCACTATGCTTGACAAAACTTTTCTCCCCTAAATACTTTAGGGCAATGTTTCAATAAGAGGTGTTTCAATAAGAGGAAAGAGGGTTTTCCAGCGTTCATTCAAGGGTTAAGCAATTTCGCCAGGAACAACCATTTCTTGTAGGGACATGATGTTTCCCGTAGTGATGGACTTTTTATCCTCACAACAAACATGTAATTCTTATATTAATTCATCCATGAAATTGCTGATGTAAAGTTTGTTGAGTAATTCTTGAATTTATCTTGAGTATGAAATCTCTTATGAATCTTTTGAGTTTCTTGAGTTGAGGATCTTGAGTATGATTTGAATTTCTTGATACATGTTGAGAGGGCTTTCAATAATATTTTGTTGGGTTTGTGAATCGAAGAGAATATGAAAGAAACCAATGAATGTTAGACAAGTTAGGATAATAATTGATCGAAAAATATGTACATTATTTTTAGGGTTGGTTGGTTTGGGGGGGGGGCCGGGGCAGCGTTTTCCACCAAGATCCAGACTTCGGGGCTGGGGCTACAGCAGATGTGGGTTGGATTGGATTCTACTACTGCAGTGCGCAAAAAATCAACTTGAGTACTTTGAGGCTTGACACCGGGGTTGTCAGGTACTTTTGTTCTCCGTTCTTCATCCTGTATTTGTTCTTCAAATCGTGTCTTAGCTCTCTTTTTGATATAAAATCATAAAGTCCTCACTAGTCCTTGAGAGTACCTATATATCCTACTCACATCTTTTAATTTACATTTAAAATTAAAGTGTAGTTAAGAGGAAGGTTCTAAAGGTCCTTTTGAGTCAAATTTGAGAACTCCTCTACAAGTAATTATAGTTTCGAACTAAATCTTGAGTAAATAAGTATGAGAATTAGAAGTGTTGTATTTCATGTTTCAAAATGAGCTTAAGGAAACTAAGTATGACCAAGTGAGACACTTTACATTCTAAAAGAGAAACTACTCGTATTTTTGAATGAGGGTAGAGCCCGTCCCCAAGCCAAATTTAGAGAATTTTCTAGAGTATTTCTCTTGGGAATAAGATATCTCTTTTGATTAATTATCTTAAATTTACGAAGAGTTTTGTTTTGTACATTTGACAACAAGTTTATTTTGTAATATCTATTCAAGACTATATGGGATTGGATTAAATTCAAACAATTCACATTCCGTGTAAACATGTAGCCAATATGGGAGTAAAGCATGTTAATTTTAGAGCCACTCGTGTCATTGCTTTTAAGAATATATTCGTGAATACTTAGTCAAGGGTTGTGTGTTATTATACCACGACAGTTTTTAGGGTATAGAAATGTTCGTGTAGAGTGTGGGTGTGAAATGTTGTATCATCAACGTTTAGTCATAGTGATTGTTTGTCGTTAGACATTCTCGATCTAAGAGGTAAATGCGTATTTCATTTATTTGTATACATCATGAGTTTAGATCTCCTATTATTAATGCTTTTAAATATGGCATCTCTCATTATTCTTTCTGTATGGAGTTTAGTTGAGCATATGAATATGGTTTCCCATGATATCTCATTCAGCTATATGGTTACCGTTTCACTTACGGCCAATTACATTTTAATATACTGACGTCATTCGACCTGCATCTTTTACTGAGTAGATTACAGGGTTTATGTAATTAAAAAAAGTTATGTTCGTTTGATCCATTAGCACTCGCAATTTGCTTTTGCTGACTGCCTTTTTGATTTCCGGAGGGTTTCACATTTATCTATCATAGTATTTTGAGGCTTCATAGACAATAGTAGTGTAGGAGTCTTTCCCCTATTTCGCTGTTAACAATTTTAAGACTGGATTGGATTCAATTTTTTATGTTTCTTTTAAGAAGTTTTCACACCTTTTGAGTTGTTTATTTAATATTGAGACTTTTGAGTTAATTTTTGTGCAGTTGAAAGTTCCTATTTATTTTCTGATTAAGTCTTCCGTAGTAGTAAAGCCAGGGCCAAGGGTTCCGGTTGGGGACCAAGAGTGATAGTGATAGTCTTGAGAGCCAGCCACGCCCAGGGTTATGTTTACAGGGTGTGGTGTTTGACGATTGAATCGCAGACTTCAAAGGGAGTCCCCAAAGTAGAAAAGGTAATATCACATCGCTGACCATAATAGGGTATTCGAGCAAAGACAAAAAACAGTTCAACAGTAGTACGATTGAAGGTTGTATTCCTGTATACTGGATCTATTACGTGGACTATGATTTCTTGTAATCGGAGTGAAAATGTACGAATAAATATATTTAAATGATAAGATTTGGGCATGCTTGACGATCCATTTAGAGTATCAACAATGCCACGTTGTTGGTACTATTATGGGCCGATGAGGAGGGTTTACGGGTTTGGGGGGTACAACAGGAGACGATAACGGAGAGTACGATGCAATGAGGACAGTACATACATGTATGTGAGATTTTGGTTGTTGAGGCCCGGTCACGCCCTCCTTTAAGACCCTGTTCATCGAGATGAGGACTTGCACGCCTACCTAGAAGTAAAAGTAATGTTAAACCAATAACGTTCGACATTCCTAATCCACCAATAAAGTGCAACACCTCTAAGAATGAGGGTTCCCATACTTAGTCCGGCGATACATACTAGGAGTGTGAGGGTAACGGTGTCCGAAAAAATCATTGAGGGGATAAAATATTTTATGGAGGACTTGCGCAAAGTATTTGAGGTTATGCATTGATCTTGTGGAGTTAGTTTCATACCAACTCAAGTGTGTTTGTAGGATTTGCTATAACCAATGGAAGAAGAGCAGGGTTGAAGGAGCACCACTTGTGAGTTGGGTTATTTTGAAAGTTCTTTCTTAAGGGGCTTCTTTCCCACCCTTAGCTAAGTAAAGGTAATAGAATATGTAAATATTAAACATTAGTCCGTAAGTGTGCATGAGTAAAACCTCAAGCTCACTCAGCTATCCTGTTATGCTCTTGAGATGGTGGCTGATATGAGAAGCAGGATGAGCTTGTTTGTATCATCGCTATCCCTCTTATCAAGTAAAGAAGGTAAGGTCTCTACCTTGATAGGGGAAATGGACAAATCCAAGCTTATGATCTATTTGCAACAAGTAAAGGAAGCTAAGCTAAAACACAGGAAACAATTCTGTTGTAAAAGGATAACATGTCAATTGATGAGTTTGACCAGCAGAAGACTGGAAATTTGAATCGGTCATTATTTTAGAAAAGTTCTCTTTGACCTGGTCCATAATCAGGAAATACACGTACACCAAATAACAGAGGTGATTTCAGGAGCCAAAATTCACACAACTTCACAGCTCTACCTAATCAATCTTAGTTTAGTGTGGCACAAGGGGCTAATTGGACCCCTACATGTGCTATTTGCGGTAGGAACCACCAAAAAACGTGTCAGAATGGATATAAGGATGATTCGAGTGTGGTCGTATGAGTCACTTTATAAGAGAGTGCCTTAAGAACAAGAAGGCTAATGAGGGCAACCGAGCCCAATCTTCTTCAACGGCTCCGGTAGAGAGAGTTGCTCGGAGAGGAGCTAATTCAGGGACAGACGGAGGAGAAAATAATTTGTATTCTATAACAAGTCACCAAGAGCAATAGTATTCACTAGATATTTTCACTATTATTATCAATGTCTTTAAATTTTATGTTTATGCATTAC
Source organism: Solanum habrochaites (assembly GCA_027704765.1). Classification (NCBI taxonomy): domain Eukaryota; kingdom Viridiplantae; phylum Streptophyta; class Magnoliopsida; order Solanales; family Solanaceae; genus Solanum; species Solanum habrochaites. Next base: position 44,113 of record JAKWJA010001597.1, on the reverse strand, counting down.
TAGATCCTAGTGCGAGTGTATCTTTTGTGACTCCTTGTGTAGCCATAAGGTTCATATTCTTCCCGAACTACTTCTTCATCCCTTAAATGTTTCCAGACATATTGGTGAGTCTATCCTATAAGAAAGTGTTTACCATGAGTTTACCATCTCTGTCAATATTAAGAACTTATTGGCTGACTTAATCGACCTATAGATGATGGACTTTTATGTTATTCTAGGTATGTACTGACTTTACGCTTTTTTGTCCTCAATTGATTGTAGAACTCCAGTAGCCAAGCTTCAACTTTATAATGATCAAGCTTTAAAGTGGAGAAGTAGTTCAATAATTCATTAAGATCGTTTCATTTCAAACCTTAAGGCTAGAAAATTAGTCTCTAAGGGGTGCATCTATCACTTAGACTGAGTTAAAGTCTCTATTATTGAGATACCACCTATTCAGTAAGTTCTAGTTGTGAGTGAGTTTCCAAATATTTTTCCAAGTGATCTTCCTGGAGTCCCTCCGGAAAGAAAAATCAAATTCGGAATAGACATCATTCTTGATACTCAACTTATCTTTATTCCTCCATATAGAATGACTTCAGGTGAGTTAAAAGAGTAGTTGAAATATATTCTTGATAAAGGTTTCATTCGTTATACTGCCTCACCTTAAGGCTCTCCGATCTTATCCCTTAGGAAGAAAGAGTGTTCTTTTAGGATGTATATTCATTACCACTGGTTGAACTAGGGCACTAGAAATACAAGATATCCTCTTCTGAGAATCGATGGTTGTTGGTTAGAGAATCTCTCAACTATGATTAAAGAGTATTTAGTGTACTTTTATACACCATTAATTTTATATCTCTTGCTTTATAATGTCTCAAATATTGTATGAACATTATTACACGAATAAGATTTGAGCTTCTCATTATTATCGTATTTCATAAATTGAATAATTAATATAAGTTGAGGTTTGTATTAGTTGGTCTACCTACCTAGAATGTTATGTGTAGGTGTCACTCATGTATTGTTTTTGATTGTTAAATGATATTAAATAATACTCATTTTATGTTTTATTAGAATATATGTAGTATTTTTTAATGTAGATGATAAAATGTGAATCAAAATATATATTTAAAAAATTAAGAGTTGGACAATTTAAAAACTAAAATACCCTTACGAAATATTTATTAATTTCCCTATAAAATTTGAAATAATATTTAATACATCTTTAATTGATATTAGCTATGATTAGTATAAATTATACACCAAAATATTGATAAGTTATTATTTATCCTAGATGAAATTATATTCCTTATTTTAAGCCACCGTTTTAAATTAAATAGGATGGAGGTCTACTGAATTAATTCACTTTGTCCTTTTTGACACCAGGGACTAACTTCATAAAACACATCTAAGGGTTGAAACTAAGGATCCACATCATAAAAAACTTACCAATGAACATGTAGGCCAAACTTCTATATAATAAATATCTGCATATCATTCACTTCACACAGTTCAAACTCCAAATTTCCCCCAATTTCAGAATTCTTCCCTTCAATGGCAGCAAAGGACGAGACGAAGTCGTGGACTGAGAAGGTTGCTGCCGCCGCCGCTGAAAAATCAAAGTCCAACATGAAGATTCCTATGTATGCCACCGGGGAATAAAAGAGTAAGAGGTTGAAGAAGTCTTTTGAAACTTACAAGAACTACATCTTCAAGGTGCTGAAACAAGTTAATCCAGATCTGGCCATTTCAAGCAAGGCTATGGGAATCATGAACAACCTCATCAATGATATCTTTAAAAAACTTTCTCAAGAGTTCTCTACAATTGCTAGGTACAACAAGAAACGTACCATCACTATTCGGGAGATTCAAACTACTGTATTATTGGTTCTCCCCGTTGAATTGGCCAAGCATGCTGCAATTGATGGTACTACGGCGGTTGCCAAATTCAAAATCTCTTAGAGATGTGTTTGTTTTTTATTGATTTTTCTGTTGGATTAATAATTTTTTATCAGGTTCGATGATGCAAAGAACAAAAAAATTGAATATAGAATAGTTCTGAATAAGTTCAAAAGAAAAAATTGAATCGAAAAATTGATGTTACTCTTGATATCAAATTTTTCTATTTCAAGTAGTATGTTATTTTTAATTCTCTCTTTTTTGATATATTTTTTTACACATCTTTGAGTGAGTTTCTTATTATGAAATCACATCTATAGCTTGGATAAACACAGTGAGTTAATCAAAGGTCTCTTTAGTTAAAGAAAAATAACTAAATTTGAAATAATTTTCATCTACAACATATTTTCATTTCTAGGATTTCAGTTACACAAAAGAAGCACTTTCAAAGAATTGAAAACATAAATCATCTTAAGATTTTGTAACAAACATAGTGGCATAAATCCAGGCATTGTTAGCAAGGTGAACCAATCAGTTCTCAAGAGGGCCTTTGACAGTAACATTAGTTTGAACTAAGAATACAATCATGGAGAATATAGGCAGTCTTCCGTACTTGGATTCTTTCACCTTGAGCTCACCAAATATGGTGGGGTTATCAGCAAGGCCAAATAGGTGAAAATATTTTCACCCGAGCTATATGTAATTGCCTTCTCCAACTCCTGGAATTCAATTGATCCTAAACCTTCAAAAAGTCCTATAATAATGACTTGAAAACCTAGCAGAACTAGAATACTCTGAGCATGGACAAGGGTAGGGCTTCCCATGTCACGACCTAAAGTACACCCTAGACGTGACATCGCGTATAAGACCCTAAAAGTCCTTACACATTCAACAATTATTGAGAAAAAATAAATATAATAAGAAGTAAATTGTTTGACATTAAATTGGAAGTACATAAAGTCTAAACAAGCCATCTTTTACATGAAAAAAAGCAGTGGTCGGGACATAAATCATACACAAAGTATGAATTCGAAACATGAAAAAATAAGTAGGTAATTAAGGCGGTATTATCCTTGAAATATGAGGACTCATTAATTCTTAAAATCCTAAAGATGATCAATTACCCACTAATGGAGGGAGAAAAATCGTCAAACCCAACATTAGTGAAACCAATACAATAACAAGTATGTATTAGTTGAGTGGTGGGGAATGTTAAAATAAGTATGAGGGGAATTCAATAAAAAAAAAAAAACAAATGAAATGTGATAGGTAGGTAATGTAATTGAAATCCATGCTATGCCATGACCAATGAAAAAACATAGAAAAATTTGAGAAAATCGTAAATACGAACAAGGGAATGGTAAATTCATATTAAAACATAATACAAGTTTCAATAACTTTTCATTTGTGAGAGATCTAACTTTAACTGAAAGTAAACCATTGCGAACTATATAATAGCAATTTTGAAGGTAACTACCACACAATAAGCGAGTCTTTGCCAAGGTTTAGAACTATGATAATATCATATTCTCTATGTGAGAGCCACTAGATAGGTAATTAGGGTAAACCTAAGGGGCATGCAATTTGCATCTAAGAGGTTGACGCTAGAAGGATTCCCATTTGAAGCATCACACCTCACATTCTCTCTGTGTGCTATGTTAAATCCCAATACATAGTCAAATGATAAGCTTATAATCATCCAGAAAATCATAATTCAAAGAATAATCCAAGCATTAATCATCATAGAATATCTCATTAACTTCTTAAAATATCTTAGTGAGAAAAAACCTTTCACAAAGTCATGATCCCTTATGTATGTGAGAAAAACAAAAAACAAAAATTCACCAATTCAATTATTGTTATCTTTAAAGCAACCAGACTGATAAAAATAATTCTTTTCATGAATGATTCATAAGTTCATTGAAAACAATTCATCATTATCCAATATGTATTTGAAATTCATGAAAATTAGAGTTCATCATAAAAATCATGATGAATGCATGAGTTCATATGTAAATAATTGGAAAACATGTAATTGAATTTAAATTATTAGCATATGGTCAAAATTAAAAAAACTGAATTCAAATAGAACCCATGATGAATTAGATGAAAACACATCCAATTGAGCTTAAAAGAAATAGGAGAATCGAAGAATCTTTGACAAGTCAATGGGTGAATGGAAACCATTGATGAGCTCTCTATATACCTTATCTGGAAGACCACAAGTAACTGACGAAGAGAGGAGACTTCAACTTGAAGAACCCTAGCTTATTTTACTTTGATCTAGTGAGAATTTCTAGATAAAATGTTGGAGAGAATTTGGGAATTTGACTGAATGAGGGAGTTTGGGAGAAATCGGGATTAGATTGGTAGTTATATAGGTATTAGAATTAGGGTAAAAACGAAGTAGTATAGGAAATTAAAGGAAGTCAGAAAAAAAAATTACTGAACTAAAAAAATAATTATTTGAATAATCATTACGGTTTGTAACGTACACCCTGTAGGAATTCAGCAGTCCTGGTAAAATTGTATAACAAAATTAAGGAAATCAAAAGATTCAATCCTTTCCAACGAGATCATTGTCATGAATGATTCCATCCCGATTCCTCTGGTTAGTAGACCCCCATTAGGGAATTAAACTTGTAGTCTAAAATCGCACTTACTGCTTGGGAAATATAAAAACATTTCTACGGCATTTAAAACCAACTATACCCGTCAAAACCCTCCAAGATCGTAGTGTTTAATTAAAATCGATGCTTAATTTCACGGGTCGGCTCAAGTCTACAATTCCATCAAACCTTGTACTGTTAGTCCTGTCAATCAAGTCTAGCTCTAATATTTAGAACTAATCAAAAACTCAATTTTTAGTCTAAGAGTTTCCTGGTAAGTAATGTGTAAGACTACCTACAACATATAGGTTGTACTTGTTAGAACCCTTTTCAATGCTTTTAAAAAAATTTAAATTTTTCTTTTTCTTTCAACTTTCCAACTTGAATGGTGTTAGAAGATCTCTCCCTTGGGAACATTCGTCCCCCAATGTGACCTTAGCTAGAATAAATAAAGTTAGGGAGAGAAATTAACAATCCAAATGAATGAAATTGTCATCAAAATTACACATATAAAACATGGCAGAATCAATTCCAATCTAAAATAGTAACAAATATTCAAAGAATTTTCGATGTGAACAGCCACATAGTTAACATGACGATGGTTGAACACTCGATTCTAAAAGTATGAGGCATGAGGAAAGTTAAACCTCAAATATAGGTAGGAGAGGACGGACAATAGATTAAATACTACCATGGACATTAATATCAGTTTTGGCGTCCCAAGTAGCACCCTCAACTAAGTGATTCCTCAAAAAACTGTTACGGAAACAACTTCTTTGTTTGTCAACTTCCGAAACTTATCACTCTAAAATCTCTAGCATAATATATTTTTAGGAAAGATTCTCCTTAACTTCCAAACCTTCTAAAGGAACAATAAATGTATAATATCTAACACAATTTTTTTTATCATAGATACATGGAATACCGAATGTACCGATGCTACACCATTAGGCAACTCATGTTCATATGCAACTTCTCCAATACACCTCAAATTATTATATGTGCTCACATACCGGGGACTATGTTTCCCTTTATTTCCAAACCTCATGACACTCTTCATGGGTGAAATTTTCAAGTATAACCAATTATCAACATAAAATTATAATTATTTTCTTCTAACATTGGAATAAGGCTTTTGTTGACTTTGAGTAGTTTTCAACCTCTCACAAATAAGTAAAAACTTTTCCATATACTCATGCACTAACTTGAGACCTTTCAAAGAAACCTAACCAACCACAAACCAATTGGATGTCGACACCTCCTACCATAAAGGAACTCAAAGGTGTCATCCAAATTCTAGAATGATAGCTATTATTATAAACAAACTCAATCAAAGTCAAGTTATCGTCCCAATTACCATTGAAATAAATAAATGATCTCTCAACATACCTTCCAATATCTGAATTGTACGCTCGACTTGTCTATCAATCTAGAGATGAAAATTCGTGCTAAGATACACTTGAGTACCAAGACGATTATTAAACAAATTTGTAAATTGATATTTAAATTGACTACCATGATTAGAGATGATGGGCAAAGTCACTCCACGTAACCATATATTTCCCAAATGTAAATCTTGGAATAACCCTTTGATGAGAATGAAGTCTTAACAGGAGGAAATTGAGTTGACTTTATCATTCGGTCCATAAATAACCCAAATTGAAGAAAAGTGTCGATGAGTGTGAGGTAAAACCGGAATGAAGTCCTTGTTAAAATTCTCTTACTTCCATGTACGAATACTAATGTCTTGAACTAAACCACAACTGAAAATTCCGCAATATCATTCTTCATCCCATTCCACCAGTAGACTTCCCGCAAATCACGGTACATCATGGAGGCTCTAGGTCCTTGAGGAGTGCATAAAAAGTGCCAAAGTACTGACCCACGAGGGGCAACTCAGGGTTTGTAGGCTTACCCATTCCTCATGGATACGGGGCCGTAGGTGGATCCCATAAAATAGGACCCAGACCACGACCCATGCTTCACCTACACGGGTCGTGGATCAAACCAAAGTCCATAGGTGAGAGGGACGTAGGTCATGCCCGGAAGTCTGTTAATGGTATTAGTAAAGGGGTACTTTGGGAATTTCCTATTTTAAGTGGGATGATGTGACGTTTTATATATCATAAGGATACCTATAGAGGTTTGTAATACACTAAACTAACTCATCTCTTTGTAATTTCTTAATACCCAATACAAAATCAAAACCCTCTTCAAAATCCGCTCTCCAAAATCATAGGAAAATTTCATGGAAAATCATCACCAATCCTCTCTCTGAAGGCTAGGGTTGAGGAAACAATATTTTTATAACACCTCGTATCCAAAATAGACCAAAAATCAACTTCTCAGAAATCTGCAGGTCCAAGATGGTTACCATCGACGGACCGCAGCCTGACCCACGACCCATAATGCACATCCATCATTTGTGACTGAAACTCCCCAAAAAACTCAGACCAGAAAAATTTGACTAAGTGTCAAACGATGGACGGACTTACGGTACGTAGGTTAGACTATGGTCCGTAGTCTGTGTCCGTCGATCGACAACCCATTCACCCCACTCCCTAATAAGAAACACGATTGACCAGCAAGGTTCGTAGATGGACCTACGGATCGTAGGTGGAAATTAGCAGACAGATAGGGGGAAAATGCAGTTGGGTCAACTTTAATTGTTCATGAATCTTAGCACAAAATGCATTAGGTGTCCCATAACCTATGAAATGATATATGATTGAATTAAATTTCCAAAGGCACCGAGTTTGCCAAAATCAGAGCTCCGAGTAAATAGTTATGTCTATTTTAGTAAGGTCCTATTGAACAGACCCACCCTACATACCGAAACGATGTACCTCGATTGAACGACGGCCCATTAGACCAGGTCGTCGTTTGATCCGACAGCAATTAACTCAGGGTTCTTTTGTTCTTTTCCCACTTTGTTTAAAACCTAAGATACACTGTTTTGACCCTAAATCATCATACTTAAATTATTTTAAAACTAGAAACATAACAAAAAATTAACTAAGTCAAAATCATAATCAAATTACAAAATTCATTGGGAGTAGCAAAATACCGAGTGGGGCTAGGGTTCAACATACCCAATTAGCCCCAAAACTACTAGCCAAGTAGGTTGTAAGTCCCCTCTGTGGGCAATCAGTTTAGTAATCATTCCAACATCCCTTTATACCTCTAGAAGGGTATATTGGGTCCTCTAGATGGGGCGTATACATCAGACTCCACATTTAGCTCAAATAGTTTTTTTATCGGTTTTTAGTAGCTTCCACAGTTTAGTAAGACTCTAATGCATTGACCATATTAACAGTTCAGTTATTATTTTGTCTCAGCATGTCATAAAGTTGGTCATTGCATCCAGTTAGCTTAAAATTTGGTGTATCATGTTCAGATTATTATACTTGCTTTGTGCTTGTTCAGTTATGTTTTACTAATCTATCGTACATGCTTTGTACATTAAAGTACTGATGCATACGTGTACTACATCTTCTCGTGATGTAGGTTCAGGTTCTCAACATCCAGATCACGCATAGATGGATTCCCGATCTCTAGTCAGCAGATTCAACGGTGAGTCCTCATTTTCTAAGGACAATAGTCATGAGTTTCTTTTCAGTCTTTTAGTCATTTAGTTTCACTTTTTGCGAGACTTAGATGGGGCTATCCCAGCATTTCTAGTCAGCTAACAGGCTATTTTCAGACATAGTTTCATCTTAGTATTGAGTTAATATTTCCTTTGTATTAAACTCATCGCTTTCAAATATCTCAATTATAGAATATGGGTATTCCCCATATTTTATGTTTAAATTGTGACTTAGCTTCCGCATTCAGTTTGTTATTTTTAGTATGCTCATGATCATGCCAATAGAGTTAGCTTGAGATCACTTGTGGTCCTAGGTTTCGTGTCCACTTCTCGAGGGTAGCTCGGGGCGTGACAAAACTTGGTATAAAAGCAATAGGTTTAAGTGTTCTAGAATGTCTAAAAAGCAGCACTAAGTAGAGTCATTTTCATGGGTGTGAAGTGTACAACATCTAATGAGAGGGAGGAAACAAAGTGTTTTAGGAAAACATCAGTATTTTGTTACTCTTATCCTCGTAAGGTATGATCGTATTCCACTCTAACTTGACATTGTACGTTTCATATCATGCCTTTTTGTAGCCTTAATGCTAGGAATACGAATGCGAGGAATGAAAACGCAATTCATCTGGTTCCAGATTAGGAAATCTCCAATGGTGAGTTTAGTAATGTTGTAAAGATGTTGGATTAGAGTATGACCAATCAGAACAATTGGGTTCATGCTCCTGTCAATGTAAATAATGGATCAGCAGCAACAAGGGTCCGTGACTTTGTTAGGATGAATCCTCCTGAGTTCTTAGGATCACAAACTAATGAGGATACTTATAATTTCATGGATGACATCAAAAAAACCTTTGAGGTAATGCAGGTGGCTAGGAATAATCGGGTTGAGTTGGCATCATACCAGTTGAAGGATGTTGCTCATATCTGGTACACTCAGTGAAAGAAAAATAGGGATACAAATGCAGCTCCTATTACTTGGGACTGCTTTAATGAAACCTTTGTGGACAGGTTTTTTCCAATAGAGTTGAGAGAAGCAAAGACTCAAGATTTTCTGAACTTAAGGAAGGAAACCATGATAGTACAATAATATGGGATCAAGCTTAACGAACTCTACATGTATTCTCCTCACATGGTTGTTGACTCCAGGGCTTAGATGAATAAGTTCTTGTATGGAGTATCAAATTTGGTGAAAGTTGAGTGCAGAAGTGCTATGTTACTTTGAGATATGAACATCTCTAGGCTAATGACTCATGATCATCAGGTTGAGGGTGATAAGCTTAGTGAATAGGCAAAGGAGAATAACAAGGCTAGGAGTGGGAACTACGACTATTCTCAGCAGAAATCGGGTGGTGATAATTGCTCGCAGAGTCAGCAAAAGTTTTCAGCTCTTGCCCCTTCATCAGCTAGTGATCCATACTCCAAGAACAACGATGACCAGGAGATTAGAGCACCATGCTCTAAGTCTTACGGAAGTGTTTCAGGCATAAAGAACTTACCCTACTTGCCCTAAGTGTGGTAATAACCATCCGGATGAGTGCTTTGCAGGAAATTTAAAATGCTTTAGGTGCGGTCAGTTTGGTCACATGTTGAGGGATTGTCCTTCTAGATAGGGTCAAGGAGGAGGTAATAGTAGAGCTCAGTCTAAAACTTCATCAGCACCAGTAAGTCGCCCGACTCAGTAGGGTAACTCATTTGGTATAGGTGGCAGTCAATGCCAAAACATGTTGTATTCTCTTTAAGCTCGCCAGGAACAGGAAGGTTCTCCTGATGTAATCACTGGTATGTTACGAGTCTTTGAACTTTATGCTTATGCATTGTTAGATCCAGGGGCTACTCTTTCCTTTATAATTCCTTATGTAGCAGTCCAATTTAGTGGTATTCCATAAACTATATCTGAACCTTTATCAGTCTCTACTCCAGTCGGTGACCCAGTTATATCTAGATGGGTGTACAAAAATTGTCCTGTCATTGTATCGCAGAAAGTCACCTCATATCTTGTATAGTTAGAAATGGTAGACTTCAATGTCATTCTTGGCATGGATTAGTTACATTCCTGTTATGCCTTAGTTGATTGTTGAACTAGGATTGTTCACTTTCAGTTTCCAGACAAACTAATCTTAGAATGAAAGGATAGTAGCTTAGCACCTATGGGTCAATTCATTTCTTACCTCAAGGCCTAAAAGATGATCTCTAAGGTTTATCTCTATCATCTAGTTCGGGTTAAGGATTATAGCTCTGAAACCCCAATTCTTGAGTAGTTTGAGTAGTCTGTGAGTTTCTAGAAGTAGTAGAAGATCTTTTGGTAGTCCCTCCCGAAAGGGAAATCAACTTTGGAAATGATCTTCTTCCAAATACCCAGCCTATTTCTATTGATCCTTACAGAATGGCTCCAGCAGAGCGTAAGGAATTGAAAGAGAAGTTGAAAGACCTTCTAGATAAGGGCTTCATCATACCTATAATTCACCATGGGCTGCACCAGTGTTGTTCGTAAAGAATAAAGATGGTTCTCTCAGAATATGCATTGACTATAAGTAGTTGAAAAAGGTTACAATCAAGAATAAGTATCATGTCCCCAAGATTGATGACTTGTTTGACCAACTTCAGGGTGCTAGTAACTTCTCAAAGATAGACCTCAGGTCGGGTTATCATCAACTTAGTGTCAGAGATAATGACATTCCAAAAATAGCTCGCAAAACTCGGTATGGTCATTATGAGTTTGTAGTTATGTCGTAAGGACTAACCAATGCTCCTACAACATTCATGGATTTGATGAACAGAGTGTTGAAGAAGTACTTGGACTTGTTCGTGATCGTCTTTATTGATGATGTAATCATTTACTCTAGGAATGAGGAAAAACATGCGAGTCATTTGAGAATTGTTCTACACACTATCAAAGATTGCTAGTTATTTGCGAAGTTTAGCAAATATGAGTTCTGGTTGCAATCCGTTGCTTTCCTTGGTCAGATTGTATCTAACGAAGGGATCCGAGTGGATTCACATAAGATAGATGTAGTGAAACAATGACCTAGACCTACCTATGCTACAGATATCAACAGTTTCTTCGGTCTAGCCAGTTATTCTAGAAGGTTCATAGAAAGATTTTCATCCATAGCCTCACCATTGATTAGGTTAACTCAGAATATAGTCAAGTTTCAATGGTCAGATGATTGTGAGAAAAGCTTTGAAGAATTGACTAGTAGATTGACCACAACTTCTGTCTTGAGTCTACCAGAGGGTTAAGATTGTTATGTAATCTATTGTGATGCATCCAGAGTTGGCCTAGGTTGTGTGTTGATGCAATGAGATAAGGTTATAGCGTATGATTCTAGACATCTTAAGGTGCATCAGAATACTATCCAACTCATGACATCGATCTTGCAGCAGTGGTCTGGAGAGATTACTTGTATGGTGTTCATGTAGATATGTTCAGTGATCATAAGAGCCTTCAGTATATGTTAACCCAGAAAGACTTGAATCTTCGCGAAAGGAGATATTTTGAGTTCCTTAAAGATTATGATATGAGTGTGCATTATCATCCTAGTAAGGAGAATGTAGTAGAAAATTCTCTTAGCAGATTATTTATGGGTAGTGTAACCCGTGTTGAGGAAGAAAGGAAGGAGCTAGTGAAAGATGTTCACAGGCTTGCTCGCTTGGGAGTTCGCCTTATGAGCATATCAGATAGTGGTATAACAATTCAGAATAGGTTAGAATCTTCTTTTGTAATGGAGGTTAAGGAAAATCAAGAAAGTGATTCAATCTTGCTTGAACTTAAGGGTGCAGTCCACAATCAGAGAGTGGAGCTTTTCTCCCAAGGGTGGGATGGTGTGCTTCGCTACCAGGGTAGATGTGTGTTCCTGGTGTGGGTGTGTTGAGAAATCATATACTTGCAGAATCTGATAAATCCATATATTCTATTCACCCACGTGCCACTAAGATGTACCGTGATCTACAAGAGTCTATTGATGAAATGGTATGAAGAGGGATATAGCAGACTTTGTGATTAAGTGCCCCAATTGCCAGCAAGTCAAGGTAGAACATCAGAAACCAGAAGGTATGACTCAAGAGATCGATATTCCTACTTGGAAGTTGGATGTGGTCAATATGGATTTCATCACAGGGTTACCTTATACTCAAAGACAGTATGACTCCATTTGGGTTATAGTTGATAGGATAACTAAGTCTTCTCGCTTTTTAGCGGCCAAGACTACAGATTTGGCAGAGGACTATGCCAAGATTTACATTAATGAAATTATGAGGTTGCATGGGGTTTTTTTGTCTATCATCTAAGATAGAGGTCCTTAGTTTATGTCTCATTTCTGGAAGTCATTTAAGAAGGGTCTTGGTACTCAACTTAACCTTAGCATAATATTTCATCCGCACACAGACGGACAGGTAAAGTGTACCATTCACACCTTAGAGGATATGTTGAGAGCTTGTGTGATCAATTTAAACGGTAGTTGGGATGATGACCTTCCTCTTATTGAGTTCTCCTACAACAATAGCTACTAGTCCAGCATTCAGTTGACCCCTTATGATGCTTTGTATGGGCATAAATGTAGATCTCCTGTTGGTTTGTCTGAAGTAGGTGAAACAACTTGAATAGTGCCAGATACAGTCCTTTATGCTATGGAGGAATTCCAACATATTTAGATATAGACTTAAGACAACCCAAAGTCGTCAAAATTCTTACGCAAATATAAGGAGAAGGGAACTAGAGTTCCAAGTTGATGATTGGGTTTTCTGAAAGTGTCACCTATGAAAGGAGTGATGAGATTTGACAAGAAAGTAAAACTCATTATTAGATATGTAGTCCCTTTAAAAGATCTTGAAAAGTGTTGGCAAGGTGGCATATGAGTTAGAGTTGCCAGAAGAATTAGAAGCACTACATCCGGTCTTCCACATCTCACTCTTGAAGAAGTGTGTGGGTGATCCAGGCTCTATAGTACCATTAGAGAGTGTGGAGGTGGAAGATAGTTGTTTTTACGAGGATGTACCAATTGAGATTCTTGACCGTAACGTTAGAAGGTTTAGAAATAAAGAAGTCGCTTGAGTCAAGATTTTGTGGAGGAGCAGCCATAAAATCAAAGTATCCTCACCTCTTTCCTTTCATTCCACTCCAGCTTGAGGTAATAGTTTCTCTTCATTCTTTCAATCATTCATGCATGAATTAAGCCTTAGAATCATGTTCCACTCCAGCTTGAGGTAATAGTTTCTCTTCAGTCTTTCAATCATTCATGCATGAATTAAGCCTTAGAATCATGTTCGCTCAATTTTTACTTGCATTTTCAGCGTATTTGCATATTCTCGACACTCAATTAGCACAGACACTCAGTTCTCAATGTTTAGTAGTAGGGATTGCAACTCTCTCCCTCTATTTCAGCTAGTTTAGTCTTCATTCGAGGATAATGTAACACCCTGTATCAAAAAAGAAACAAAAAATAAGGTTTTAATAGATCTATAGGTGCAATCAACGGTTACAATCGATTGACCGTAGCCTGAGCCACAACCTGTGCTGCACATCCATCGTTTGTGACTGAAACTCCACAAAAAACTCAGCCTAGAAAATTTGACTAAGTGTCAAACGACGGACGGACCTGCAGTCCATAGGTCACACTATGGTCCGTAGTCTGTGTCCGTTGATCAACACCCCATTTACCCACTCTCTGACAAGAATCACAATTGATCAGCACGGTCTGTAGATGGACCTATGGATCGTAGGTGGAAATTAGCATACAGTTAGGGGGAAAATGCAGTTGGGTCAATTCCACCCTAAAAATCTAAATATTTCTCCATGGATTTCATCACCATGTACGTGGGATTTCACTAGCGTGTTGCCTACACCCATTGGGTCCCTAGTTTTCAGTAAGATTCTTGATTCCCATATCATGATTAGACCTAGGGTTTCTAAAACTTCAACATAACTTCATGAATTAATTAGTGATATGTTCCAAATCAGATTGCCATGTTATTATTCAGCTTATCGCATAAATTTCAAAACCCTAGCTATGAATTTCTTTAGTTCTTGAATTCCACATGTTAGGTCAGATATTTAAGTTACTTTAGATATACAAGCCTCAGTTATAAATGCATAATTACCAGATTAATTATTGCATTCTCAGTTGCATGTTCAGTTTTGAGATATCTAGTATTTACAGAAATTCGGTCATATTAAATTAAATACATAATTCATTGGAAGAGCGTAATACCGAGTTGGGCTAGGGTTCAACATACCCAATTAGTCCCAGAACTACTAGCCAAGTAGGTTGTAAGTCCCCTCTGTGTGGAATCAGTTTAGCAATCAAGCCAACATGCCTTTATATCTCTGGCAGGGTATATTGGGTCCTCTCGGTGGGGCATATACATCGGACTCAACATTTAGCTCATGTTGTTTTATATCGGTTATTAGTAGCTTCCACACATCAGTCATACTCTAATGTATTGACCAAATTTATAGTTTAGTTATTATTCAGTTACAACATGTTATAAATTTGGTCATTACATCCAGTTAGCTCATAATTCAATGTATCATGTTCATATTGTTATACTTGTTTTGTGTTTGTTCAGTTATGTCTTATTACTCTATTCTATATGTTCAGTACCTTCAATTACTGACGCATATGTGTGATACATCTTTTCGTGATGTAGGTTCAGATTCTAAGCATCTAGATTACGTATAGATCGATTCTCAATCTACAATTCAGCAGATCCAGTGGTGAGTCCTCAATCTCCGAGGACAATAGTCATGGGTTTATTTTTAGTATTGTAGTCAATTAGTTTTAGTTTTTTCTAGACAAAGGTGGGGCCTGTCCCGGCATTTCTACTCAGTTTAGAGGCTATTTCAGACATAGTTAGTTTCAGCTTAGTATTGAGTTAATATTTCATTTGTATTAAGATCATCATTTTCAAATATCTTAATTACAAAATATGGGTATTCCCCATATTTTCAGTTGAAAATTATGATTTAGCTTCCACATTAAGTTTATTATCTTTAGTATGCTCAAGATCATGCCAGCACGGTTAGTTTAGAATCGCTTGTGGTCCTAGGTTCTGTGTGCACGTCTCGGGGGTAGCTCGGGTCAGGACAATTTTGTACTAAATTTTGTGTACATCTTTACCAAGGTATGGTATCTTTTCATCTATGGATAGAATTCCTCCACAAATTTCTTTAAAAACTACAGTTTTAAAACCTATAAATCTTAAAAGATAGGGTTTGTCATCAACATCATGGGTTCCTTTAAAAAAACATTTCTAATGATTGGCTTATTATGATTTATGGATTACTTGATGAATTCTTATGGATTTATACTTAATTCTCCAAAGACCCCTTGAATCCCCCAATTTCTCAATTATGATCTTTAGATGTAAAATGTTATGATTATAAAAGATTGTTATAAAATCATGCTTATAATAATCTAGTTAGTTGGATTATGTTATCATACATGTGTAATGTAGTAATTTTTGTATGTGTTTGTGAATAAGGATATATTGTCCTTGAAGGGCAATGTATGAGAAGTATGCATCATAATGAGACTTACGTACATACTTTTAGATTACTTTGAGAGTGAAGTGGTGATGATTATGATCTAATTATTGTGTTGTTGGATGGCATCCTCATATTCACACCTATGTATGAATAAAACATGATGTGAGAGGTTTTATCACAATTTGATGATTCTATGGTTTAAAGACTATTCTCACATCTTAAATCTATCAGCTATATCATGAATTGTGTTTGATTGAGCGTTAATGTAATCTTCCTTAAGCATGAACCTAAATGAAGATTTAACATTAACCTCATGTGAATTATGCTTAGCAATTAGTGGATATGAATATGAGATAAAAGCTTTTACACAAGTTAGTCTGGCTTCCCAAATGGGTTCCTTCTATGACACTTAGTTTGGTTTCCCAAAACATGTATCTCATGAGATGTAAAACTTCTACGTTAGAAGTCAAGGTTTCTAGAAACAATCTTCTTATCCCATATCTACGTGACTACATATATCTTTAGCTAGTGGATCCATCTAAAAGCTAACAATATTTAGTTTTACTTTTGGCAAGAAGGACACTTCTTTTCAGTGTGGGGGAATGATACCGAATTCCATGTTAAGCTCATATGGTCTATGTCGGTTAAGGATTATTCTCAACATGTTGAAACTTGAACAAGAAAATTAAATATGAACTATGGTTACTCAAGAGGTTTTACTTAGCACGGGTAATATTATGTTATCTTATTCATGAATTGCACGAGTTGTCTTTGAGGTTAACTGTGATATGATGGCCTATGAAATAATTATGGTTATGACTAGTGTTGATACATTGTCTTCAAATGAAGTCGTAACTGAGCAAATCACATGTATTCACCTTAATTAAACCTTTTAGCATGTTTCGGATGTTTTTATGCATGACTATCATACTTAGTTCATTTTTGTACTAACCTATATTTTCTGCATTTTTTAATAAGTGTAGGATCCAGTTCTTGAGGTGATCTCAATCTTGGTTAAAGCATGTATCGACTATTATCCTTGGTTGTGCTGAGTCCTCATGGTTTGAGAAAGGAAGATGCTTCTTTCTAAATTTCTTTTCTTGTACTTTAATTTGAGAACAATGTTTTAAGGGTTGTGACCCTATTCAATACTTCGATTGTAATAGATGTCTAATTGAGACAAGTCTAGACTTCCGTATTGCTTTTATAGCAAAATTCTTACAACTTGATATGTATTTTGTCTTTATTGTTGAATACTTATGTTATTGTATACTAAGGGGATTACATGGTATGGTACCTTTAGGGGTTCTATGTGCCTTTTTACATCTGGGGGGGGGGGTACTCCTGTATCGTGACAATTTAGATCACATGATCTCTTTCGGCTAAGGCTTATTTCCCATTATAACATTATTTACAAGAATATGAATTATGAACTATGAAAACTGAAGAAGCTTTACTTAACATTGGTGGAATTTATATGGTCTTAATCATGCATTCCACAAGTATTCTTTGAGGGAATTTATGGTATGTTTCCATTATTTTATGATAATCGATATGTTGAATATGCTTATGAATTGCATTTACAATAATATTCATGATGATCCTTAAACTTGCTAAAATGCATGTTTTTCACTAAAATGTCCCTTTTATTGCATGATTTCAAAGTTTATACAGGAATATAATATATACTTAGTACATTTTTGTACTAACACCTACTTTTCTAATTTTTTCCCTATATGTAAGGCTGATTCTCAAGGTGGTCGTCATTGTGGCTAAATATTGGGTTTCACTATTCTCCTATTATGTGGTGAGTCCTCAGAGATTTGTTGATGGATGTTTCACTTGTAGTTTCATTTCTAGCATGTCCTTTCACACAATGTTGTATGGGCTGTGTCCCTTTTATTTCAATGATTGTAATAAATGGATATGTTAAGACTTAGAGTCTAGACTTCTGATTTTTATTTAAATGAAAAATTTAGTTTTGGACTTTGATTTTTTTTATTCTTATTATTCTATTACTTATGCTATAATATGCTAAGGTTCTTGTATAGAGTCCTTCAACGTTTTATATCGCATGTTACATTTAAGGGGTACCCTTGGGTCGTGAAAAAACATGGTATAGAGCACAAGACTTATAATGATTTAGGATCATGTCATTTCTCATAATCCACATCTAGTAGAGGATCTTCTTGATCAGTGTGAAACTTGCCACTTTTATGAATGAGAACCTACAAAATGCTTAGGAAAATCCACTTTTTTCATTGAACTTATGTCGTGCGATATAGTTTTGACTCTATAGGGTCTTTCTTGTAATCCTTACTCAAAGGGATTTTGCAAAGGGTTGGGAAAGACAATGTGAATGAAGGAGCTCCTACTTAAGATCCTTAAGCCCTGGTTTATCCTTCGGTTGAAAATTTTAGTCATGCAGTGTTTTGGGGGGCTCTTCAAGTTTTGTCGAAAGCTGTGATAGCTCAAGCCCAAGCCATGACAGACCCAGCCAATAGAGAGGTATAATTCCTCCCGTGATCCCTAATGTGAATTCCGCAACTTCAAGAGTGAGTGATTTTTCAAGATTGAACCCTCCGCCCCAAAATTCATGGCTCTAAAGTGAAGGAGGATACTCAAGAATTTGTAGAAGTGGGTTTTAAAGTACGTGCTATTATGGGTGTGACTTTCGTGCAGAAAGTGAAGTTAACCACGTAAAAATTGAATCAATGGAAGAAAATTAGGTAGACTAGTGTGGGTCCCATTGAGTGAAAGTATTTAAATTGGAAGTTCTTAGTAGGATCTTTCCCTTAGAGCTGGGGGAAGTTATGTCGGAAGAGCTTATTAGCCTTCGTCAAGGAGGATGAGTGTGAAAAATTATTCTTTCAAGTTTACTCAATTTTCCAAGTATGCTCCACCTATGGTGGAGCACTCAATGGATATGATGAATAGGTATTTGATGGGCCCATCAAACTCGATAGTTATAGAATATCGTACATAATGCTTAATCATGATATGGATATTCACGTCTTAATGTGTAGATCAAATGGAGGATGGGAAACTTAATGAAAAAAATGGAAGTTGAAAAGATAATGGACGGTGATGGGAATTTTTCAATGCTAAGTGATAAACAAGGTCGACCAAGGTTCAAAAAAAGTTCTTCTAACCAAGGATTCTCTAGCTCTAAGGGTTAACAAATATATGGTTTCCAACACTAAACCTCGAGGAGATAATGGTAGTGGTTTCTTATGTTGCTAGATCTACTTGTTCAATGTGTGGAAAAAAGCATGAGGGTAAGTGCCAAGTTGGTATTGATGGTTGCTATGCTTGTGAAAAAATGGTCATAAAATGAGAGATTGACCAATGCTTATGGTTAAGGGAATAAAGGTCAATCAAGCTCCTACTAGTGGTTAAAAATCAAATGCTCCAAAGAAACACCGCTTCCATGCCTTCAAAAACTGAGGTAATCAAGAGTGTTCTTTTGACATGCTTACACTATGTTAAAAGATTTCCATATAGATGTGTATTTTTTTTCTAGACCTCAATGCTACATTTTATTTGGTGACGCCATATGTGGCATTGAGATTTGATGTGCTCCTCGAATTGTTATTATAATATTCTAATTTGCCTAAACCTATTTGTGATTCTGTGGTGGATAAAAAGGATAACAGGAGTAGTCTCATTTCTTTATCCATAGCGTTACTCTTGTTGATTTGGTAGAGCTTGACATGTTAAACTTTGATGTATTCTTGGTATGGATGGTCACATTCATGTTATGCCTCTATATAATGTAGAATTCGGGTAGTTAGATTCCACTTTCCGAATGATCCAATTTAGAGTGGAAAGGAGTAAATTCTATGCCTAGAGGGTAAGTTGTGTCATACCTTAAAGATAGAACGATGATCTCAAAGGTTTCTATACCATGTGGTGAGGGTGAGGGACCTAGATTCTGAAACCCCTTCTCATGAGTAGGTTCTCGTTGTTAATGAGTTTCACAAGGTATTTCTCAATGATTTACCTAGTATTCCCCCGAGTAGAAAATAAATTTTGGTATTGAAATTCTACCGGATAAGCAACATATGTCCATTCTTTCTAATTGAATGGATCCGATCAAGGAAAAAGAGTTGACAAAATAGTTGAAGGATTTGTTATATAAGGGTTTTATTCAATCGAGTATCTTTACATGGGGTGCTTGAGTTTTGTTTGTCAGAAAGAAGTATGGATCACTTAGAATGATCATCGGTTATCTCCAATTGTACAAGATGACCATTAAGAACAAGTATCTATTTGAAGCACAAGTGATTTATTTGAAAAACTTGAAGGGGATGGTTATTTCTCTTAGATTTATCGTCATTCGGGTTATCACCACTAGAGGGTGAAAGTGGTTGATTTTCCAAAAATGTCCTTCACATTTTGATATGGTCACTATGAGTTTCTTGTAATGTCATTTAGTTTGACTAATACTTCGATGGCATTCATAAACATAACGAATGGAGTGTTCTAACAATACCTTAGTATCTTCATTATTATATTGATTGATAAAATTTTGATAAACTCAAGGTGTGCGAATGAGAATGTGGACCATTTCATAATTGTGTTGCAGGTTTTAAGGACCATCAACTTTTTGTAAAGTTTAGCAAGCGTGAATTTTCGTTAAGGTCTGAATCTTTCCTGGTCGCATTGTCAAGTAGGTATATTGATGTTGATCATAAGAAGACAGATGCGGTCAAGAGTTTTCCAAGACCTTTAAATTCTTCTGACATTAAAAGCCTTTTACGTTTGGCCGGTTACTGTAGAAGGTTTGTTGAGGAATTTTCCTCAATTTCTTATCCTCAATTGCTTTTCAGTTGATGGATTTAACTCAAAAGAAGGATAAGTTTGTTTGGTTAAAAGCTTATGAGAAAACTTTACAAGTGTTGAAAGATAGACTTACTTCCGCTCCGGTGTTGACCTTATTGGAAGGTACAAATGATTTTGTGATGTATTGTGATGCCTATAGAAATTGTTTGGAATGTGTTCTTATGCAAAACAAGGTGATTTCTATGCTTCAAGGCAACTTAAAATGCATGAGAAAAAATATCCTATCTATGAAATTCAATTAGTGGTTGTTGTGTTTGCCTTAATGAAATAGAGGTATTAACTATATGGGATGCATGTCAATGTGTTTACCGATCAGACGATCTTACAATATGTGTTTATTCAAAAAGACTTGTATCTTCGCCAAAGAAGGTGACTAAAATTATTGAAAGATTATGACATGAGTCTTCTCTATCACCCTAGAAAGGCCAATGTGGTAACTAATGCTCTTAGTTGATTGTCTGTTGGTAGTGTGGCTCATGTTGATGATGGCAAAGAAGAGTTTGTACGTGATATTCATACGTTGGCCCGGAAGGTGTTCAACTAGTGGATTTCACCAAAGGTGGTGTCATGGTTCATAATGGTTCTGAATCATCCTTTGTGATGCATGTGAAGGAAAAACATGACCATTATTTTTTTGGTTGAAAAGAAAGAGACAATACTTATGAAGCTTGTTAAGGACTTCTCCCAAGGGGAATGTGGTGTTCTTTGTTACCAAGGTCTATTATGTATTACGAATGTAAATAATCTAAGGGAACAAATTTTAGAGGAAACTCATAGTTCTGGATATTCCATTCGCTCGGGAGCCAATTATATGTACCACGATTTATCGAAAGTCTATTGGTTCAACGAGATGAATAAAGATATTGCAGAATTCATAGCCAAATGTCCAAATCGTCAATAAGTTAAGATTGAACATCAAAGGCCAAGATGCTTGTAGCAAGAAATATAAGTATTCCTACTTGGAAGTGGGTGAATATGGATTTAATTGTGGATTTTCCTCACACTCAGAAGCAACATGATTAAATTTGGGTAATCATAGATTTGATGAAAAAATTAGTCCACTATATTCCTTTCAAGGTTTCTTTTTCGGTGTAAGACTATGCCATGTTGTATATAAGAAAGATAGTTACATGGGTTCTCTTATCCTTTTTTTCTGATCGTGGTACTCAATTTACTTCACACTTTTGGAGATCCTTTAAAAATGTCTAAGTACCAAGGTTAAACTTTGCATGACTTATCATCTCTAAATCGATGGGCGATCGGCGCATTCCATCCAAATATTAGAAGATATGCTAAGCGTATGTGTAATTGACTTCAAGGGAAATTGGGATGGCCACTTGACATCAATAGAGTTTACCTACAATAATAGCTATCACTCATGTATTGGTAAGGACCCCTTTGAATCTTTGCATGGTAGGAAATGTATTTCTATGGTTGGTTTATTTGAAGTAGATGAAATATCTCTTATTGGTCCCGAACTAGTTTATGCGGTCATTTTCTAAAATTCCATTGAAGCTAGGTGCAAGGTTAAAGCTAAGAGCTTGATATCTCCATTAAATATTCATCATTTCGTGTCTTATCTTCAATCAAGGTATGGTGTTTCATCATTGAATCTTATTTCTTCACGGAGCTAAACTTCAAAGGTTTTTCTAAGATTTTCTCAAAACATGAAATCTTCTATTTTGACTTCTAGCCATGAGTTGTTGCATAAAATTATTTGAATAAATGATTTATGATATAATTAAGGTTAATTGAATTATTTTTGACCAAACTCCTATGAACCCATGCAATTCATGAAATCCTAGTTTTTGCTCTAATGTGGGTGATTGGATCATGGCTTGATTGTATTGGATTATCATGTAGATTACTTTGGGTTAGTGAATTATGTAAAGATCATGTAAGAATTGTATAATTGTGACTTAATTTGATAATTTTAATATTGTATCTTGTTTGATCATTGTATGGTTTGATAATTTTTTTTTATTAGTGTGTATGGTTATTGGTAAGAGCCTTTGAATTGAATGGCTGGAATGGCTAAGGATTGGAGATGTTGATCATGGAATGGATGTAAGATGAACTAATCTCTTCATTATTCTGTAGTATAGGTATTCAATTGTGATGATTGGTATGGTCCAATTATGGTGGCGGTGCTTATGTATTATACTTGTGAAAAACGTGGTTTTGTCGCCGTAACTTTATGAATTGAGATGTTATTATGTTATAGCTTGTATAGGTGATCATTGTGAAGGCTTATGTGGTATATTTGTGTGTATGAAGGGAAAGCATGAGGTCTTCTGATTGGTTGTATATGATCATGGTAGACTAGGATGATGTCTCTAGTTGTGTTTCTACTGTATCTTGCTAGGTTGCCTTGGTTGTTCCTACTTGATACTTGAATTTTTTTAAATATGTAATAAGATGATAATGTGTTTGTATTGATTGGTAGACTATGCCCCTCTACTTGATACATGCTAACTGTGAATATGAACATCTTGACTTAGTAGGCTTAAGCACCTTTGTGTTGAATGTGTATGGATGAATGTTGGATGAAAGTCCAAGACTGGTAGACCTAAGATGGTAACCTTCTAAGTATGACTATCATATGACTTTGAACATGTAAAAGAGGTTCATTAACTTGGAACCTTCAAATAGGAAGAAGCTTATCATATCCTTGAAGTTGAAAGTCGTAATGGTATCCTTCTTGTATGAATGATGGACTTAAAAATAGGTTGGCTGGAATGACATGAAACCATCTCTTAGAATGTCATTGATCTATCCTTAAATACCACTGACTGGTAGCCCTAGTGTACCTATCTTTGTTAAGGTGTATTATGATTTGGTAGTGACTAAAATAGGTTCCTCTTCATATGCCCTGGTGATTTTAAACATACTCTATGAGAACATGGCGAACATCGAGTGAATATGCTTCGGAATGACTCTACTTAAGTTGAGACTAGAGTAAAAAGAAACCCTTGATATTCCTTAACCATGTGCCTTCGTGGGATGTGTTCTAGTTCTAGCCTTGTAAAGTAGAACACCCTCAATCAGAGTAGGGTAGAATCCGGATTCCATGTATAACTATTGTGGTCTACATCAATTAATGCCTATTCTCATCATATGGGATACATTCTAGTATTTGAGAAGTTACACAAAGTGTAGGTAGTGGAATGGGACACTATCTATACATTGCACGTGTAGGCTTTGAAAATACTAGGATGAGGGTTCCCTAGGTCTTCCAAGACCATTACGTGAAAGTCCCGAATTATTGAATGTCTCTTAAACGGCTTAATGAACATAGTTAACTTAAATGAATTCATGTGAATCAAAAGGTACTTATCTAGAGTATCTTTGAGGATTATTTAGGTAGGTTTGAAGAGGGTTTATGGGCGATCTCTTCATGTCTTACATAGGTGAGTCTTAGAATAAATTTACGTAGGGAGTTAATTAATTAAATGGAAGTAATCTTACTTTAAATAGTTTTGAGGATCACTTAGGTGTGTCTGAAGTGGTGGTATAGGTGTCCACTTCATATCTTACTTAAGTGAGTCTCATGCGCTTATATGGTTTGAAGAGATGTTAATACTATATTATGGATTACTTGGAATATGTGTTAATGTTGATTTGAAGGTTTTTTCTTATACTTATGTTATAAGGTTATCTCCAAAAGATCATAAAAGAAAATGTTTTATATTAATGTACTTTTTACATTATTTTATTGCATATTACCATACTTAGTGCATTCTAATGTACTAATTCCATATATTGTCTTATCTCT
Source organism: Solanum habrochaites (assembly GCA_027704765.1). NCBI lineage: Eukaryota > Viridiplantae > Streptophyta > Magnoliopsida > Solanales > Solanaceae > Solanum > Solanum habrochaites. Next base: position 19,937 of record JAKWJA010001597.1, on the reverse strand, counting down.
ATAGGTGTAGATGGAAACTGAAGAGTCATATGAACTGAAGCTTGGGTATTAGCATTCTTTCAATGAAGTTGTGGTATGTCCTCAATTGACTCGAGGACATAGATATGTTTAGCTTTCTATTCAAAAGACATTGTATTAGACTTTGATATTTTCTATTTTGTTGATGTATGGGCCGTGACCCAAGATATTCGGGTGTCTAAGATGGCGACAAAGAGACTTAGCATTTCCTATGTTTTTCTATAAAAGAGATTTTGAACTATGGTTCTATGTAGTGAAATTTTCTAATTATGCACTACTTTTCATATATATATATATATATATATATATATATATATATACATACGCGATGAATGATGTCAAATGGCTTCTATAAGACCTCCGTGAGGTCAAATACTCCATGCCACAATTTGAGAATACCATTTCTGCTAGGGTATACTCCCGGGCCGTGACAAAAATGGTAGATAACATTGTTGTGAAAGTACTCCCTCCTCATTTACCTTAGGAATGTTGATGATATAAAGTAGTAAAATCACTTGAAACATGGATTCGTTGTCAAAGACATCCTTTCATGATTAATAAGATAAGTAAGGCTTAATAACTATTCTAGGGGGTGTCTTCTTGGACCCAAGTGGATATTGACAATAAGATTGAAATTCTCACACGTAGGCTTCCAAAAGAGCAAGGGATACCCTGGATGCTTATCCTAACCAATGACACTAAACTATGGTATGCGTGACTACAATCATTGATAGTTTAGCAGCCCACCAAGTGTTGGGGTTGTGTACAAAGGGAGCAATATTGAGAACATGTAGTTAATTAGAATTTCATTCTAATTAGTTGTATCTAAAAAGATTTACGAATAAAAACATTATAAATTTGGGGGGTGATAGGAAACTATCAAATATGAAGGAGGGGTTTTGTCACAACTATAGTAAAAATAATAAAAATTCAAAGAAAATCATGTAATAGGGAGAAGTTCTTAGGGTGTGACCGCAATACAAGTTGAGATAAGTAGTTGCGTGTATTATTTTGATAGAAAATTTGCAAGATAGTATTTGACTAGGCTAAGTTTTAGATGGAAATAATTTCCCTCTCGGGCAACTTACCCTGTTTCATATGCATTCCTCCCAGGCACCCATTTGCCGCATCAATGCCAGCCTATGCCTTACTCGACTCACTTTGTAGCGACCAGAGAGTACACCCTAGATGTTACTGACGTACTCGAGACGTTACCGACGTACTCGACCCCGAAGGGCTTTTATACAAGACCTTAAAATAATATTCACTGCATAATCAACTTGAAATAATGCGGAGAAAAAAATAAATAACTTTACATATGAAGTATACTTAGAATTCTCGTTTATACATATATGAAGTTTACATAGACTTCTCATTTAACAACATAGCCAAATTCATTAACATAGTCTAATATTGTCTCACACATAACCATCTATTAGTATGATCTCAACAAAAGTCATCCAATAGGGTCCTTAATATTTTAGGCACAATATTCTTTAGAACAAATGTACATAATGAAAAATGACTAAGTCCTATTACATCTAAAGAGAAAAACATAAAGTGGTAACAAGTGTCCTCGGATCTTTGAGGACCTACAACACGTCTTGGTGATAAGAAGTCCAACCTTTCTTCACGAATGTAGGAGCAACCAATAAGCCAGAACCTATACTCATAATAGAAAAGGGAGAAAGGGGTTAGTACAAATAATACACTAAGTATGGAGAAATGCATAAAAACTTCAAAAACATGAGAAAGGACATGTACATATAAAGTATGTGTTTATGAGGTTTGTGAATATCTTTTACATTATCAAGAGAACATATAAGAATATACCCCCAAAAATGTCCAAATTACAATGAAAGCATGCTTTAGCACTTCCTAGGGTCCACTTGTGCAATGTAGAGTTAGCATTGTATACTACCATTCCTACCAGACATTCCCAAAGAAATCACCTTGGACACACATATTAGTTTTACATTCATTCAAACAGATATATTATTAAAATCATTTCATAACTACAAGGAACCTCCTAACCCTACTAGTGCATTCTACAAGTGAAGTCCCATACCCCCACTTCTACTTAGTAAACTCATTAGGATGTCATAGACTAGTTCATATTTCTTCATTAAGTAATTATTTTAGGGAATATCAACCATAACTAACATAGACCATGAGAGCTTCCACGGAATTTGGTGTCAGAAATCCTCACACCGAAAAAGAGTGTTCTACTTGCCAAGGTAGAACATACATACTAGCTACTATGTGGATGCACTATCTATGTCCTACGGGGGCACGTCGTTAGGAGATAGGCATATTGCTTCTAAGGACTCTACCTATTACATTAGAGGAGGAGGCCCCATCTCATGAGTATCACTAGGTATACCCAACCTCTTGCATTAATGGAAATATTTTTTCCTCATTGGCCATATCCTCTTGGTGTTTAGTCTACTTTCCCGACTTACTACCGTTGTTCTTTAATTTTATCTGCATGCGTGAAGAGTAATCCATGTTCATTCAATAAAATTTAACATAAAGCTCTTAGATTCATTTGGTGACAATACACTTTCACCCTAGGATCATCATACATATGTGGGTAGCACTTTAACAATCTCAATTATAGTGTTTTTATGAGGACTATACTTTCAATCAACCTAAGAGAACAATTTTATTATACATAATAAATTCCACCCCATAAACAAGATTCAAGAGAATGAAAACCATACAAATTACGTTTCTTGTATCCTTCTATAAGCCATATACCTTGAAAGTAAATTCAAAGTCTATGTACAACATTCTTCTTCATATATACAACCCTATAATTTACCCTCTTTTCAAGGTTAGACATCAATTATCACGATTACCCTCATATAAGTCATATTAGGCATGGAAGACAAGATTCTATAAAAATATAATCATTAACTACAATACTACATGCTCCTATTTACTCAATTCATTCGTTACATTCATGCTATTGGGTTATAGGGTGAACATGGGTTCTTGGAAGATTTTCACAACAGGAATCACCAATTTATACCAATATAATAATAATACAATGCACATAACATAAATTAAACGATTTAAGAGTGAACCCATGGCTAGATTACAAAACTCTAGTTTTGGTCACAATATAGATTTCAAAAAATAGAAGTTTTGAAGGGTTTCATGGAGAAAATAATACATGAATAAATATTCCCATAACTTAATTTATTATACTACATGAAATTTAAATGAAAAAGGATGAATATTGAGTGCTCTAGCTTGAGTTTTTTTTTATTCTTTAATGGTGGTCTAGAGAGAGAATTTATGAGAGGGAAAATGGGTTTTCATTTTTTCTTTGGAAGTTATGAAGATTTGCGTTGATTTAATGAGTTAAAGTCTTTAAATATAACTAAAATTACCAAATTAGAGTGACTCTACAATAATTGCTTAGGGGGAATTACCACACCAACTCTTGCTAGGACAGCAAATGCCACATATGTTGGCATTGATTGAAAAACCTCTAGTTCGACGTACTGCGTTCCATGAACAAACCATCCTATAAAGGCGTCATTGGATTCAAAAATCTAAGTTTCGATTCACGACTCAAAAAGACGGAGCATCTATTGCCCTCGTCTATGCGCACTGTGTTTGGACATTTTCTTGGGTAAATTGTTGGGTCCTCCTAAAGGACCCTAGGGATGGTCCTTGGGGAGTCGTACTCAGACACGTCAACCCTAAACACACTCTATTATATATTTCAACCCTTTTCACCAAATTTTACCTTCTTACGACTCTTAAAACCCCTTAAAACACACCAAGGCACACTAGTTCATTTTCACTAGCCTCGGGGCGTCGTGGTAATTTATTGATAGTTGGATTCTAACACTTTCTAATTAAGTTCATTACCTTTGGTTAATCTTAGAAACATTGTTCAATACATAGTCATCAAGTGAATCTCCAGATTAAGTCATGGAACTTTCGAAGTGTTATACACTCTCTCTCGCCCAGTATTAGAATATGGGACTAGGGCCACCCTCTTGGGATGAACATCATGTCGACCTACTAGTTAGTACATCAGTATAGCGGTCTTCATTTTGCGACCTCCTTCTTGGAAAATCCAAAGATACATTGGTGAGTTTGTATTTTCAGCTACAAACCCATTAAGTTAAATCACAACCACTAGGTGCATGTAACACCTTTAAAATGACTTAGGTAAAACTAGGGCCTGATGGGTGTGTCATGAAGTCTTTAATTTCGAAAATGGTTTGAAATAAACGATTCTATTGGCAGGACTAAAGATTGGTTAAGTATAAGTCAATGCCTCTCGGACGATGAAAATTGAAGACATTTGATGACTATTCACCTGCGTTCCATATGTGTTTTTATGTGATTATGTGTGTGTAATGAGTTTATGAGGTCCTTATATGGTTGATAATAGTGTTTAGAGTTATCATGTTGAGTTTGGTAAGTTTCGGAGGTCAAAGGCCCAAGAACGTCCGGTGATGTTCGAAATATAGACTTTTGATGTCCTTGTGAGTTTAGATGTGTTTTAGCAGGTTGTATGTATTGTTTGATGTTGAACTTGATGGATGATGTTACTAATACCTAGACGTGCGATTTTAGGGGTTTAACATCTGGGTACAATCTCACTTGAGAACCACAAGAGGTCCTAGAAGAGGACTCCAACATGTTGAGGCAGACTACCAGAGAGTGGCAAACCATGACGCCCAAACGATGGCAGGCGAACCCCCAAGAGAAGAGCGTCGGATGGTGGACATGTAGCCTTTCTGTATGGGAGTTATCAGGACCCCCAAAAAACAATGACCCATATGATGAGGCGCGTGCAAGTTGACGGCAATGTAAATAAAGTGGGGGTCGAATTGGCTTGCCAAAACACAAGCTTTCACTGTAAATGACTTGGAGTTTATAAAATAGGATGACTATTATTTTATGTGTGTATATGTATTTTAAGAGTATTTAAGTCATTAAAATATCATGAATACCCTAGCACCTAAATCAAAACTCATTCCCTCCAAAAGTTTCTCCAAAGAGATCCATGAGAGCTCAAGGTGAAGATGGAGCTTGATGATGGATATTCAATGGAGTTTGTATTTAGTTCTCTTTGGATTACTATAATAAGGTATGGGTGTTCCTCATATACAGCTTGATATCACCTTAGAGTCAATTTAGGTGATGATTTTTAAAGATTTCAAAACGATGAAAAAGTCCAATTTCTACTCTAAGTCTTGTGATCTTGCATGAAAGACTTTCAAACATTAATATATGATATTATTTATGTATAATTGATGTTTTTGAATAAAAATCTCCATGAACCCTTGACCTTCTCAAATCTCTATATTTGTCTATGCTATTGGAGATGTGATCACGCCTGTATATTAGTGAATTCATGTGTAGATTGTTATGGGCTCTTGATTTATGTATATATTATGATTGTATGGTTTATAATATGACTCAATGTGATTATATGAGTATTTTATATTCTTATATTCATTTTATATTAAGCTTATTGAATTGGATTGGTGATCATGGCCATGGGTAAGGGCCTTTAAGAAATGTGTTGGTTTATTTGGCTATGGATTGAACATGGGATATTGGATTGGTGGCATGCTTCCCTAACTTTGTTTATATTATGTTGTCAAAATATTATATATGATGATTATTGGCATGGTCCACTTATGGTGGTAGTGCTTATGCGTTATAATTGTTGTTAATGTGGCCTTGTCAGGCATTACTTTATGAATTGTGAGTCAATGTGGCCTTGTCGTAATTACTTTATGTATTATGATATTATCATGTATAACTTGGATATATGATCATTGTAAATGTCTTGATGACATGAGTACACATGTTCAGTTAAAGTATGTGATGTTCTATGTAATTATATGTGATCGTGATAGGCTATAGTGATGCCTTGTGTGTAAAGACTTAATGTTAAAGTGTGAATCTTCTTAAATGACTATATGCACCTTATGATGAGGTATGCTGATAATTTTATAGGAGTGTGTAGGATGAATAGTATGTATGCTTAGTTGACTTATGTGCTCTGATGATTATATATATGTGATATGGTAATAAAGTATGTGGGTCTTGTTTGAGGTAAGGGGTGGCTTAGAATCGTTTTTTTTCTTTTTTTTTTTTTTTTTTTTCTCTGCTTTTGTGTGCACCTCCTTACTGCCAAACGGAGGGACACGTAGATGTGAATATTAGTTCTTTATTAGCGTAGACTTAAAGATTCTTAGTCTTGCTAGTGTGATTACGTGGACGTTTGAATATAGGTAAGCAAGTCCTTTATGTGGAATCTTCTAGAAAGAAGGAGTTATGATATACTTGCAAATCGAAAGATAAAAGTGCAATACTTCTCTTGTATAAGGTGGACTTAGTATGATTGGATGGAAAAAAAAATTGAAATCCTCCTGAGGAAAATCATTAATATCCTCTTAACATTTAAAGTGTAAAGGACCTGTTTAGTCGTTTGAGCAGCAGATTTTATTTATGGAAAAAAAAAATAGGCTGAGTGCGACGGACCCCACGCGGCGTCAGGGCCAGATGTGACCATCGCAGGGTCTCGTTTCAAAAACTTGGAAAAATATGAAAATTGGGTGTATGAAAATAGACTTTCTAACACTTCGTAACGAAAAAAAAATAAATGGACAGGACGGAACCATCACAGCGTTAAGACGGACCAGCTATCAAAAGAGTCTGCAGTGGAAACACATTCTATGCGAACCTTATGCGACGACCCGTGCAGCGACGCGACCGTCTCGCAGGCACGACAGGGCGTTGCAGGGTTGCGCAATCCAGATATTGCAATCTGGGATCGGATTTTCTTTATAAGTTTTAAGGGACTTTTTTGACTATTCTGCTTTAATATAAAAGGTAAGAGGGGTATAAGGTAATGAAGTCTAATTATTTGGGGTTAAAAGAGGTAACCTTAAGTAATGAGTGGCGTTATTATTGCCCCTTTGATTATTAATTATATGTTAATTAGGGTAAAGAAAGAGGTTTTGAATAAGAAAAATAGAAGAACAAAAGGAGACAGAAAAGAAGAAGAGAACGGTAGAGTAGAGGAGAGAGAGAGAAAACGAAGAGGATAGCAAGGATGGTTGAGAAGATAGCTTGTTGATCACAATCTTCGGTGGAGGCAGGGTTATGGTTTTACACCATATTTGTAGTAAACTCTTCTAGCGAATGATATGGTTGGTTAGTATTATTAAGTCTTTATATGCTTAATTGTGTGTATGCACATGATGTGACTTATAGATATATATCTGATTGTGATTAAAAATAAGGGATAAGCTTATTGAATCTAAATCTTGAAGAAAACCAGATAATCGACTTGTTAATGATGATTGCCTTGGTATAAAGAAGGCTTGTGACGAAAAGTAGCGAGGTGAGGGTAATCAGGTGCCACGTTCAGGTACCAGGCTAAGTCTATGAGGATCGGAGTGAGTGTAACGTTCGAAACCAGGATAGTATACGGATCGGGTACACGTCCTCTGATGGACCAGGATAGGCATATGAGGATCGAGTGTCAGTGTCACGTTCCGACACCAGGATAGTATATGAGGATCGGAGTGTCACGTTCCGACACCAGGATAGTATAGGATTTCGGGTGCCCGGCGGGGCTACGGTACCAGGATAGTATGATGAGGATCGGAGTGTCACGTTCCGAAAACCAGGATGTATATGGATCGGAAGTGTCACATTCCGACACCAGGATTAGTATATGAATCGGGTGCCACGTTCCCAGGGTATCAGGATAGATATGAGGAGCGGAGTGTCCACGTACCGACGACGAGAGTAAATAAGATAATGAATCTTAAAGAGACTAAGATATAGACTCATCTAAAAAACATGTTACAAAGAGAAGTATGGGTTGATGGTGGGATGCTTGAGTCCTGATAGTTAGGATCGGGTAATATATACATGATGTTGATACTGTTGTATCACTTGTTAAGAATATTAGTTGATTTTATGATGTTATCTGGAGATATCTTGCTTTCTATTTGGAGTTGGCCGATGATTACACCTACTCAGTCCTTGTGGTTGTAATGGACCCCTACTTATGTTTCTTTTTTGTATATCGTGGTTTTGCAGCAAAAGTATGACCGTCATCTTAGACTCAACAGTAGTTCCAAAGCCAGTGTCTTAGTCACCCGGATCTTGACAGGGTGAGCTAATGGCTAACTAGCATTGGACTGGATCTTCCTTCCTCAGTCTGCGTAGCTGAACTGAGGTTTCGGAACATAGATTAGCTTTTATGTTTTAGCTTCTTAGAATACTCTTAGTTTAGTACATGATAATAGATGTTTACCTGTGGGTGATGACTTCAGATTTTTGGGGAATTAATAGATGATGAATTTTAGAAGTATTGAATTGTCTTTTATTATGAGTTTACGTCGTTCCGCAGGCTTTTAGTGTTAATATGAAAATTGAAATGATTAAGGTTTTAGAGTGGTTGGTCCGCTCACATAGGAGGGTAAATGTGGGTGCCAGTCACGATCCGATTTGGGTCGTGACATTAAGACAACCCTAGAGGACCTCTTTTGTAAGGTGTAATGTAATTGGGTTGTGAAATTGATATGAAACCTCTTCATGTACTCCTTTATTGAAATACTCTATCAGAACAAAGGCTAGCAATGAGTGAATATGATTAGGGGAATTTCTCTATTTGAATCATGAGAATAGTGAATAAAGAAATACTTTATATTCCTTAATCATGTGCCTACATGATATGTTTCATACTTCTACCATTCTCAAGTAGAACACCCTCCATCGGAGTAGCTTATAACTTCCGATTCCATGCTTAGATACCATGGTCTATGTCGGTTATTTCCTATTCTCATTATATGAGGTACATGCTTGTATTGGATAAGTTCTATGAAGTTTAGGTAGTGGTATGAGATGTTATCTACATATTGAGCAAATAGGCTTAGAAGGTGTTAATATCTGAGTCCCTAGGTCTTCTCCAAGACCATTATATGAATGTCATTAAGTGTTGAATGTTTTCTAAATGACTTAATGGGTTTTCAAGACTTGTTAGTTTAAAATGTATCTATCTCGAGTATCTCTGAGGATTGCTTAGGTAGGCTTGGAGAGGGTGTATCGACTTTCTCTTCATGTATTACTTAGGTGAATTTTAGACTAATTCTAGGTAGGGAGTCTAATTAGTAAAATGGGAATGATCTTAGCTTAGGTAGTCTAAAGGATTTCTTTTTTGTGTGTGAAGAGATTGTATGGGCGGACGCTTCATATCTTACTTAGGTGAGTCTTAGGATAACCTTAGTAGAGGATCTATGTTAATATGTTTATGTTTTTTGATGGCGTCTTGATGATATATTGTTATTTGTAAATTACATGTGAAGTTACAGTGAAGTTACTGTAAAGTCATTGTAAGTATGAAATAAATTAGGTTAATTTGTACCGTCTTATATGGAGAATACTGACTTTTTTGATGTGTCTTAAACTATATTATGAAGTGTTATTATCAAATATATGAAAAAGTTTTTTGTATTACTAAATCTCCTTTTTCATGTTTGTTCATGGCTTTGATTATCTTAGTGTATCTAATGGTAACCCCTTCTTTTACCTTTTTGATAGAGAAGATGTAGGGAATTGGAAGCTGATATGCAATGGAGGGATGGATACTTTCTAAGGGTTGAAATATGAAGTATTGGTTGAGTCTCATCGATTCAAGGACAATATCCACATTGTTCTTTTTGTATGTCTTAATCTTTATTGTCTATCTTGTGTCGGGTTTAGTCCTAAGTATTGAATACTCCAAAGTTTAGATGGTCAAGTAACACATTGTAGAAGTTTATTGTTTTAATGAAATTCTTCTGATTGCAATGTTACTGATAAAGTTCTTCTTTTGTGAAGAAAGTTTTAAATTCTTACTGATTTTAGAGTGTATATTATGCAGTGAATGATACGAGTGACCTCAGTGAGAGTTCTTGAAGTCTCATATTCCGTGTTCCGACTTGAGGGATTCCCTATCTTCTAGGGTGTACTTGTGGGTCGTGACAAAGGTTGTATCAGAGCATAAGGTTTGGGAGTTGTCTTAGTTGTCTCATCAATCGCATCTAGTAGAGTCTTGTTCATAATGTGAAGCGCGCCACATTATGAATAGGAGGCTATTAGGTGCTAGGAAAAGTTTCACTTCTTCGTTCTTCTAATCGTTCCAAAGAGCTTTCTTTATGATGTCTTTCCCTTGTTCATTTATTTGTTGATTTTTTGAGTATGAGCTTGTGAAGATTGGGTTGAGGGAGAGATAATATGAGATGTGACTTGTTAGATGGGATATGGAATGTTATGTTGATGACCTTAGGTTGGTTGAGTTACTTTTTGAAAGGTAGTATAGTTTGAAGAAATGGTAAGGTATAGTGTTATAAATGTGAAGGGAGTGGCAGTTGAGATGGTTTTAAGTTGTTTAGATCCGCCTTATGAAGGAAGGAGGTCAAGTTAGAAAGAGTAAATGTGAGTTCTACTAGAAAAAGGGGGGGGAGGATGTTGTTAATTAGATGATGAAGCTTCTGAGAGTCTTTGGTTTTATTAGATGTTGTTTCAAGAGGTCTAGTATATTGAAGAGTTTGTGAGAAGGTCTTAATGAGGTTTAAGGTTCCTTGAATGAGTTCCTTGTAGAATAGTTATGTTGACCTTATAATGGGTTTCTCGTAAGAGGTGGAGTATGGTGAAGAATACTTGTTGTTGGGAGTGAGTGAGTTCCTTTTATCTTTCCTTTAGTTGATTCAAGGATTAAAAAAAAGAGTTCCTAGTAACTGCTTGATGCTTGGAGTCTTGTGGATGATGAAAAACGAGTTTCCAACATTTCCTTATGATAAGCATGTTTGGTTGGTTTCTTGTGAATGAGGAAAATGATTTACATGCATGGTATCTTCTTAATGATTCATTTGCATCTAGTCTAGGTTGCTAATTGTTTCAAAAATGATGATAATGATCATGTATAAGTTTTTATATGAGATTGGATGGTTGAACATTTATTAGAAATTTCTTAAGTGTTGCATTTGTTAGACTGTGAAGCATTTCTTTGTTAGGAAATTTGTGGTCACTGTAAGGATTTTGTAAAAATAACTAAATTGTTCTTTTATGGAAAATGGTGGTTTGGTGTTTAGAATTGATGTATATGGCATGCATTGTCGTTGGCAACTGAAGTTTCTCCTAAATAAAAATGAGGGAAGGTGAGTCATACGGCATTAATGAGTAGTAGATTAGTTTCTAGTCTCTTGGTTTTATGGGGGAAAGTGATATTTGCCTGATAAGTATTGTGTGTTATGGGATTAGGCCGCTGTTTTGTTGAGTCATTATCTCTTTATAGTGTCTAAAATGAAGCAAGTGTCATTCGAGGTTGAATGTTGTCCAAGTGGAGGAGAATGTGACACCTCCAAACTGAATTAGGTGAAACTAGGGCCTAATGGGTGTGTCATGAAGTCTTGAAGTCCCAAAATGGTTTAAAATAATTATTTGAGGCAGTGTCTAAAGATTTGGTTAAGTATAAAGTCAAACGTGGAACAACAAAGACGCTTGTTGACTAGTCACCTATGTGCCTTGTGTTTTCATGTGCTTATGTGCGTGCAATGAGCTTATGAGGTCCTTATATTGTTGATAATATTGTTTAGAGTCAAAGTTTTGAATTTGATAAGTTTGAAGGTTAAACATCCAAGAACGTTTGATGAAATTTGAAAGATAGCCTTTGGACATCCTTGTTAGTTTAGATATTTTTTAGCAGGTTGTGTGGCTTCTTGATGTTGAACTTTATTGATGATGTTATCTAAAGACATTATAAGTTGTGTTTAAGAATTTAACATCCTAGTACGATCTCACCTAAAACCCATGAGGGGTCCTAGAGGAAGACTCCAACTTGTTGAGGAAGACTGCCAGGAAGTGGCAAACAACGACCCCCAAACGACGGCCAATCGACCAGGCGACGTGGCGTCGTTGAGGCCATGTAGAATGAAAGTGTGGTATTTGCATACTCAACCAACAGACCCCAAACGACGAGCCGTCGTCCAGTTGATGACCCATCAATGGGCCTGCAAAATTGCCAGCTTCACTTTACACGACATAGTGTTTTTGGGAAATTCACCCCAAGTCTTATAAAGTAAGAGAACAATTATTTGATGTGTGTATGGGTATTTTAAGAGTATTTAAGTCATTAAAATATCATTTAGACGTAGCAACTAGATCAAACCCACACGATTCCTCCCAAAGTTTCTCAAAAAACTCCATGAGAAGAGTAAAGGTGAAGCACGGAGCTTGATGTTGGATATTCAACGGAATTCTTACTAAATTCTCTTTAGATTATTTTAATAAGTTATGGTATTTATTCATCTAAGGCTTTCTATCACCTTAGAGTTAATTCCTAAGATAATTTTCAGTGATTTCAAAAATATGAAAATAGTTCAATTTCTACTCTAAGTTTTGGGTTCTTGCATGAAACGTTTCAAACATTAAGATATGATATATGGATGTATAATTGATTTGTGTTTCAATAAAACCTCCATACATGAATTACTTGACTTATAATATCTATATTTGGCTATGCTATGGGTGATGTGATCATGTCTCTATATTAGTGAGTTCATGTGTATAATGTTATGGGCTCTTGATTTATGTATAGATAATAATTGTATGGTTTATAGTCTCTCTCATTTTGATCATATGAGTATTTTATATTCTTAGATTTATTGATATTAAGATTATCAAATTGTGTCGGTGATCATGGCCATGGGTAAGGGCTTTTGAGTATGGTGTTGGTTGATTTGGTTATGGATTGAAGTAGTGAAATTGGATTGGTGGTATGCTGCCTAACTCGCTTTATTATTAATGTATACTCTGCTTATTTATGATGATGATGGTATTGTTCCACTTATGGGGCAGTGTTAGTGTTACTAAGTTGGTAAGTGGTCTTGTCAACATTACATTATGAAATTGTGATTGAATGTGGCTTGTACTTAACTTTATGTTATTATTCTAATATATGTATAAGTTGGAATAGATGATCATTGTAAAGTCTGATGACTGGTACATGTGAAGAGTAACGTAGGTGTTCTTCTATGTAACTATATGAATCATGATAGCCATAGTGTGCCTTGTGTGTGTAGAATTAATGTGGAATGAAGTAGTGAATCTTTCTGAAATGTATATCTTGCACCTTATGATGAGTAATGTGATAATTCTATATGAGTGTGTAGGATTAGGCTAAATAGTAAGTAGTCTAGTTGACCTGTGTGCTTCTTTAGTGATATATTTATGTGATGTGTAAAGCATGGTCTGTCTTATAGATAGACTTATGTCCAAGACTGGATACTGTAAGATGTGAAAATTAATTCTTGACCTTATTATGCTTAAAGCTTCTAGTCTTGTATGTGTGTGAGTACATGGACCTGATATAGTAAGAAAGATTCTTTATATGGAATCTTCTAGAAGAATGGTATTTTGATATCATTGAATTCGAAAACGTTAATTGTATCCTCTCGTTTTGAAGGGTGGCTTAGCGCTTAATTGGAACTGGAACAACATGAATGAAATCAATACTTAGGAAAAAATCATTATGCTACCTATTAACATTGTTAGGAAACCTAGGGGGCCTCTTTGTAAGGTGTAAAATGATTGGTTTGTGAAACTTGATATGGAACCTCGTCATGACTCCTTTATTGAAATGCTAATGATAAAAGGATACGGACCTAGTGCGTATGTTAGGGGAGTTGCTCTATTTAATATGGAGAATAGAGAACAAAGAAAAACCCGTATATACCTTCTCCTTTTGCCAATGAGAGGTTCCTAGTTCTACCATTCGGCACAAGTGTAAAACACCCTTTCAGAGTAGTAGGTTGTTGTAACTCCAGATTCAAGCTAGCTACCATGATCTATGTACACGTTATTACATTTCTCATCATATGGGATACAATTTGTCTTTGATAAGTTCTATAAAGTTTCGGTGGGTGGTATGTATGAACGATATCTTAGATATGCCGAATAGGTGGAAGGTGTAGTATGTGGTCCCTAGGTATTCTCCAAGACAAAATATGAGTATCCTAAGTGTGGGAATGTCTTTAAAATGAACTTAATGGTTTTAATGAATTAAATTAAAGACTGGTGTTAAAAAGGCATCTATCGAGAGTAGTTTTGGATTTCTTAGGTAGGCTTGGAGTTAGAGGGTTGTGTTGTATCTGGCTTCTCTTCATGTCTTACTTGGATAGTTTAGAGTTATTCTAGGTAGGGCGTTAATTATTGAAATGGGATGATCCTTTTAGGAAGTCTAAAGATCTCTTGGTGTGTCATGAAGGGATTGTATGGACGGTCGCTTCATAACTAATTCAAGTATACCTTAAAATTACCTTTGCTAGAAGGATCTCATGTCTATTTGAATTGGTGTGATATATGGTGTATTGAAATAACTTACTTTAGGTAGTCCTAGGGATCATCTAGGTGTGTGTGAAGTTGTTGTATGGGTTGAAGCTTCATATCTTACTTAGCTGAGTCTTAGGATAACCTTAGTAGGGGATCCATGTTAGTATGTTTATGTATTTTGATGGGGTTTTGATGCTATCTTGTGATTTGTAAATTATATGTGAAGTTACATTGAAGTTACTGTAAGTTTGTTACAAAATATGTTAATTTGTAATGTGTCTTATATCGTGATTATAGTCTTGTTTGATGTCTCTTAACTATATTATGAAGGTTTTATATCGAATATCATGAAAAATATGTGATTTACTAAACGTCCCTTTTTTTATTGTTTTTGCATGACTTCCATACTTAGTGCATCTATTGTGCTAACTCATTTTTCCTTTTTTACTAAAGTGTAGGGAATTGGAAGTCTTGATATTCCATGGAGTATGGATAGGTTTCTAAAGGTTGAAGATGAAATATTTGTGAGTCCTCATCGATTCGAGGAAAATATTCACATGTTCGTTTATTTCTTATTCTTTATTTTATGTCTTGGGTTTATTACAAAGAATTGTATACTCGAGAGTGGACATGGTTCAATAAGACATTCATTGTAAACGTTTATTGTTTAATTAAAAGGTCTTCCGCTTGAGTATGTATATTGAGTGTTCCTTCGTTGTGTATGGAGACAGTTTAAAAATGCGTCTGATTTTAGAGTGTATATATTATGCAATGAAGTACGAGTGGTTAAGTGAGACTTCCGAAGTCTCACATGCCGTGTTCCGACTTGAGGGATGCCCTATCTTTTAGGGTGTAGTTGTGGGTTGTGACAGTGAAATTACCATTAAAATACATCTAACCTATCAACAAGCAAGACTAAACAAGAATATCAACTCATATTTTCTAAATGTCCCAAGACTGGGGCGTTTGACCATACATCAAAGTCATAAACAAATACACCTAAAATGATAATGAAATAAAATGGCTATAGGAAATTAAACATTAATTTAAGAAAAGAAAAAACAAATGGAGGAGACCACTTCCAACTTGGGGAGAGAAACCCTTCTTTATTTCAAGCTCCCAAAATCCCTCTCAAACATGAGATTACGGACAAAAAAAGTAATATTTAAGTAAAACCTAAGGAAATATGCGGACTCTAAAAATATAACTTAAAAATAGTATGTTATCTTCAGATTCAGATTAAGTATGCGTGGACGCTATTCGGCGAGCTTGCGCATAGCCGAATGAATGACATCGGCAAATTCACCTTCTTTTATTGATAATTTTTTCTTGCTTCGGCATCTCATGTTCTGGACTATTGTGACGTATAGCATGGATTTGGATATATGTTCGACAAATGCCGATTGGTCTGTTCTTTGAATTTTTTAATCCACTTCGTGCAGGGTTTTGCGTTACTATACAATGGAAGTGGAGTACGTCATTTGTTGCTTGCAAAATCCACTTGGTGCAGGTATTGCTTTAAAATTTTGTTTTCTTTCAGGCATGTTGTTCCCTTTTGGGCGAGTAAGTGCCATTCTTGCACTAAAACAAAAAATGCCTAAAACTTAAGAGCGTTCATCATATATTGAGACCAAATAAGAATTGGAAGACACTATTTCCATCAAAATAAAACCCTAAATGAGTCTAATAAAAAGGAATTATAACCCCCCTAACTAAATTTGCTGGTCTGTGACGACCTAAGGTTACCGCCTAGTCGTCACATAGCGGACTTGACCTGGGCGAGTGTAGTATAAGAAGAGACCCTTTAGTTTTCATTACCTAAAATAATAAAAAATGGAGGGAATTTGGAAAATTTTTCTTTATCATAAAGTAGTTAAATCATTTCACTTTCACGACCGGGCGCACTCCCTCAGACCAGACGAGACCGGCGTCATTGACCTTCAGAGTCCGCACACAAGCTGACATACGTCATTTGACTGATATAGGTTAAGTTTAGGACCCCCCGCACAAATTGAACTCATATTTGTTTTCTTATCATGTTAAACATTTTAAAATTTAACACCCATCCCCTATAGGAGTTTACAAATTCAACCATCTACCATATAGAGAGAAATCAACCAATGAACCCAAGACAAACACTCGTTCCCCACACTAATTGCCTACAGCGTATTTTTGCACACCACAAAAATAATACCAATACAAAAGTGAATGAAAGTGGAAGAAAACACTAGTGGCAAACATGATCCACTAGTAACTCTACATCTAAAGATAGATAATAACAGTCTAGACATCCTCAGAAAACAGAAGGGTACGAGTACGTTGAAAAGCTCTACGTACAGAAGACGCAAAGTCAACCCTCTAAGTCTCGCGTCCACATGTCCTGCACCTAAAAATATTAGAGTTGTATGGGATTAGTACACCCACTTGTTCTAATATGGTTATGTCAAGAACAACCAAGACATTGAACATGAGTAGGAATAGGTCTTTCCTAACAACATGATTAGGGAAAGTTCAAGTAAGTGGATTTTTTGCCAAATGGGATTAAGAAAGTCAGTGAGCTTTCCATTGGATTAGAAAGTCAATTGAAGCTTTCCCAAAATTCAGGATTAGGAAGTCATTCCCTGAGATTAACATTCATCATCATACTATCAATTGCACACCAACACAAACATCTTACACAACGCACCATCATATTGCCATATAGCAGATAACATCTTATATCATTTATTCATTTTCCATGCGAAATGGATCACGGTCTAGACATTAAGACTTTCCAAAAATGAGGACGCAACAATGAGACTCAAATATAGATTCTCATCCTTAGCACACACAGCATTGGCTTCATTCATCAACGTATCTCGTGCCATTATTCATAAGATAGGATACACACCAGCTATACCTAGACGTGTATTGAAAAACTCTCATAGGGTTTGTTGTGCAAAGATAAGAATTAGCCCTCAGTGTCATGTATTGCAGTCGAGATCACCTCTTGATTATACTTCTCCTAACACCTTTGGTACCGTTCACTTTATTATGGTATTATTGAGGCTGGCCCGCATCATTCATTGGGAACTTTAACTTAAACCGAATAGATTCTGTGAGCATACTGAAATACAGTGTCTCCCCCACACGAAAAAGAGGTGAAATCCAACGGCCAAAGTACCCAAAAACATGATAAGTAGAGTAATGCGATTTAACCACGCATGGCGATCCATATATTGGCAGTACGTAAAGGTTTCAACAAGACTAGGAGATAAAAGAGACCATACGGCATGTTAGGACATCTCATCTCATGAGCGTCCGTGAACATCGCTCCGCCTTCGAAAGGAGGCATACCGCTCAGAGCTAGTTATTGGTGCTTAGTATAAAGTAACTTAACACATTCAACCACTACGTCATGGACGCTGGCTTCTAGTATGAGGACATCATAGCTCATAGAGATTTTTAATCTCATCTTACTATTAAGTGTGTGTTAATCTCATGACCTTCAGGTAGAGGTTCATAGAGAACTGGTTCTTCATAAACTTACGCTAGGATAGTGAGTACGTTTTTTTTTGGCTAAAAACATTTACATTAGGCTCATTGAGATTTGTTTCTATCTTTTCACATTGCCTCATTATCATGGTTTGACCACATTCATTAAACATTAGCACATTTGCTTTCATAATTACTCACCTTTTAGGTGTGACTGTTGCTTTCATCATATGTCATGAACCTTGCCATTTGTGTGTGTCCCACTCTTTCTTAACCTTCTAGGATTTCATGTTTAGTTTCAGTCAGATAGATCATCGTAGGGTTCACTTCTTTCTACAAGTCTGCTAGAATTATGGTCTATACAAGACAAGACATGAGGCTTTGATTGAATAGTTCGTTAAGTGACTCAGGTCTTGTAAGATCTATTTAGTACAAGACTTATGCATCTTTTTCTTTCTTTTTTTTTTTTTTTTTTATTTTATGTATGCCCAAGATCTCTATTCGTTCTAGGTAGGTGGAATTATTCTTTGAAACATTTAATTACGTAGACTTATGTATCAATAGTGAAATTGGGGCAGGGAAATCCAATTTCGAATATCCCTTGGGACAAACACTTACTTTTTTTCATTTTGTTTGATCCATATAGCCTGGGGGACCAAAGCGAGCCCCAATGCTTTCATTTGTTTTCCATTAATTTCTCTCTCGCATTTTTTCTCAATAAAATAGAGGATGTGGGACGATTCCCTCAAACCTCCATTGATTTTGATTTCTTACTTTATTACTTTCTCTCCTTGGCGAAGGGGTTGTGGGTCGAACCCCACAACCCCATTTTTTTAATTAATTGTGAAGGCATTGAAGCGCGGGGTAGCCGATCACCCAGGACCCCATACTAACCTATATATACCTATATATCTATAGATATAGTAAGAGAGATATAGATATATATAGATAATATCGGATATATAGAGATTAGTATGTATAATACATACAGGATACATATATATACATGTTACTATATTAATAGGAGGCGACATAACACGTACCATACGTGTTGTGGGATCGAAACCAACAAACAAAACAGTTTCATTTCGTCCCTTTTGCCCGGGCATTTCGCTGAACGATGCCCGTAAAATTTTTTTTGCAAGTTCAAAAAATTTTCCAGATTCTTCTAAGCATATTTCAGGGTCTGGAATCTATTCCACAATTTTTCTAAACCTTTTTCATTAAATTAGGACATTAGGTCTTGGAAAATTTCATGGTTCATTTATAACGTTTTAGGGCATTGTAATGGATTCGTTAGCCAAGAATTTCTCACTCAATCCAGCCACATAAAACATTTATATGAACATCACGACCCTTACCTCATTTATACACCGAGTAAAAATACAACCATAATTAATTAATGGTTTGGAGCATTAAACAGAGAACCTTTAGCTAGTCAATTACTTGCCCATACAACCACTTGCCACTCAAACTTTCAAACACATGGGTGTCTTTCATCGATTTCAAGGACACAAACATTTATCATATTCCTCACAAAACATAAAACATATACCTAATCTACCAGCCCAACCCACCTACGCATTCTTGGAGTTAGTGACAGAGGGGCATGACAAAACGGGGAAACACACCTAGTTTTCGAGTCTGTAGAATATATTGAACCTTAGGTTGGTCTCTTGGGAGAGGGACCAAGGCGAAGAAGAAACAACACATAACTTTTTGACGTTAAACCCTTGATCTTGCTTTCCACACCCTCTTCTCCCCCAGGATGACCCGTTTACAGTAATCTACCAGCACACCCACTCACCTCGCCGGAACAACTCCTTCTTGCCTCCCGTTTGTCCTGTTTGACGCTGTTTTTTTCCGTGCCCGTTCTTCACTAGTCCGACCCTTTTCCTTGTGCTCCGTTCTTGGCTTTTTTTTTAGCCGCGAGCCAGGCTGTGCCGGCCCCCTTCAGAGCGCGATGCGCCCTGTGCTGTTGCTTTAGGTCACGCGGGGCCGTCGTTTCGGCGCTTGAGTCAACTCTCGAGCCTTTCGTCATAAATCCCGCTCTTCACCCACCTTTGCTGCTTGCA